>JBCNJP010003636.1:0-15009 GCA_039602395.1 Deinandra increscens subsp. villosa | reverse complement strand
TAGTTTTCCAGTTCTTCAACTAAAACTTAGTTATCCATTGAACTTAACCATATATATATATATATATATATATATATATAGGGAGAGGATCATTTGATAACTAATTGCTTTTGAGATCTTTTGAGAACCATTCTAAGCCACTAGTTTACATATATGGAAAAGCCCCCCTCATGAATTATAGTGGTCCCCACCTGAAATTAGTGTTTGAGATATAGTTCTCAAAAGTTCTCAAAATAAAAAAATTCATTTGAACCTAACCCTATAACCCTATATATATATATATATATATATATATATATATATATATATATATAAGGGGAAGGATCAAATAAAAACAAGATGTTATTGCGAAAACACGAAAACAGATATTAAAACCTCTATAACTTCCTCATACGTTAATATTTTTTTTTAAAATTTGCGCCAAAAGTCTTAAAATTATATCACCTTTAATTCTGGGAAAAAAAATTAAACATATAAAATTTCGTGATTGTTTTTATTATTGCACATGTGCAATAATACGTATTAATTATATTACACATGTGCAATATTAACAAAAAATACATTAATTTTTTTTAATTTTTTCAAGAATTAAAGATAACAGAATTATAAGATCTATGGTACAATTTTTTATCAAAAATATTAACGTATGAAAAAAATTATAGAGGTTTTAATATTATTGCACATGTGCAATAATAATTTTTTATTGCACATGTGCAATAATAAAAAAAATTTAAAAACGTTGAATTTTTTTTAATTTTCTCCAGAATTAAAGATAAAAGAATTATAAGATTTATAGTGCAATTTTTTATAAAAAATTTTAACATATGAAAAAGTTATAAATGTTTTAATATTATTGCATATGTGCAATCTATATATATATAAAAGTTGAGCAATGGCACTTTTTTGCACCTACATAATAAATACTATGTACAAGCAACAAAGCCCGATGTATTACATGTTTAAGCATGCGTCATAAATACGTCTTTAATAGAAATACACCATCATCATACACCATCATCATACATCATTATCATCATATTAGGCCATAATAATGTATGCTTTAAAATCCCGTAGTAATTAGTTAACAGAAACGACGGTGCATCATCAATAAGGAGAATTCGATCGGGTGCACGTTGAATTAGGGAAATCGATGGGCTTTTTGGAACCTGCATAATGAATATTGTTAACATCTTCATAAATTTGATCATAAATCTCAAACCGGTCACCTTCTTTAAACTCCTTATCAATAGATGCTACATTAATCATGATAAATTCGCAATCCTATATCGGGTTCTTTGAACTCCAAGATAATAAATGTTATATTAATAATGATCCTGATTTCGTAATCCTATATAAACTCATGTTACCCTCGCTTCCTTACCTCTCCTCTCCGCATGTTCGTCTTACCCGCCATCTTCTTAGTCCTGTAAGTATTTTTCCCCCATTCAAAGTTTGCTGTTATGTTATTTCTGTTTTACTATGGACCATATACCTACTTCCGGTGGGAAGAAAATGTACCACCGGAAGGTACTAATCGATCATGACAACATTGCCGGAAAAGTCATGTATAACCCTTTTGGCTTATCCTCCCTTCCGGTGGGAAAAAAATGTACCACCGGAAGGTAACAATCGATTTTGATGACAATGACTCCGGCGGGAATAAAATGTTCCGTCGGGCAGCTCATCTATGACCCTTTTTCTTTTACGTTTTGTTTGAGAGTTTGTTGTAGTAATTGTTTCACATTGTTTTTTATAGGTGCCTAATTTAATTTGTACCTGTTATCAATGGGGTTGACTATGGTGTATTTGAGTGTGTGCCGGGCAGATTGTTCTGTGCTCTCCTTTGTGAACGGGTCGGCTGCATGCGGAGCAGGAGCATTGATTGTAATTGTCGTTGTGATCTCCGGCGGGGCAACTGCACCTGTCTCAAGAGTTGGAGTCTGTGTGCTTCCATGGTCCATTCTGTTGGATTGTCATGCCATGTAAAGGGGAAAAACATTAAAAAAAAACACATATGGGTTTAACCCAATTATTATCTCAAGTTAAGCCACACGCGTATCCTACCCGTATTCATAACGCTATTTGCATAGACAAACATTCATTAACATAAATTTAACGCGGATCCTACCCGGCTCCTGTTTGTAATAACCCGTTAATGACTTTTAAATTTTACAACGGAACCCATACGAGACAACAACAAAACGATTTTAATTTTATGAACAAATGAAATCAAAAGAGAGGACGACGAATCACCTACAAGAATTAAGCGAAAACGCGGATCATATCCGGCCCATCTTGGTAATAACCCGTGATCAAGTGGTTGTTAAATTGGAAGTTCAAACCTACGTGTTTCACGCGGGTCCTGTTTTGCCCGGAATTGTTTATAACCCGTCTTTTATAACCCGTAATCCAATTGTTCTGATTCGGCCCATCTACGTAATAACCCATGATCCATGGGTATTAATTTGCAAAGGGAAACCTATGTGTTTGACGCGGATCGTATTTGACCCGGGATTATTTATAACCCGTCTTTTATAACCCGTGGGGTAAACGCGGATCATATCTGGCCCATTTGGGTATTAACCCGTAATTCGCCAGGTATTAGGTAATAAATGCAACGATATGATTTCCACGCGGACCCTATTTTCACACGGACCCTATAACCCGTCTCTTACAACCCGTAATCCAGTGGGTCTTACTTTCCTAATTCGTGTTCGTTGTGTCTTTAACTGGAAGAGGGTTACTGATGGAGGCCCTTAATCGCCCTGTAACAAAAGGTCGATGATATGCATTTATCTATTTACAGGTTATCAACATGTACATAATACTGCCCTGGTTACCTATATTGGTCCGTTTTAGAAATGGTTGTTTGTGTCTGTGTTGATAGCTTTTAGGGTTTTGAATCTAAAGTTATGCGTCCTACTGAGAAAAGGTTGGTTATGAAGGTCGTCGATTGGACCGTAACGGGAGATAGAAATTATGCATTTAATTTGCCCAACTACATGTTACCGAAATGTTCTAAGGAATGACCTAATTACCTTGATTGATCCGATTAGGAGATGGTTCTTTGTGCCTGTGTTGAAACCCTTTAGGGTTTGGAAGTCAAACTTGACGCGCGCTGCAGTTGGGTATTCGTGTTCGTGGATGGTTTTTTTTTCCCCCGTAGATGCCATCGCCTTTTAAATCGTGGGAGTAGTGGTCTTGATTCGACGTCTTTCGTGTCTGCTGGAAGCACGCCGTTAGTGTGAATGGAGAACATGGGGATAGGGTTTCGTGAATGGGAACTCTTTGTGAATTACAAGTTGGATGTTAGGGTGTTATGTTTCGCCACCGTTGTTCAAATGGTATAATTTGGTTTTGTAATTTGAACTATTCTGGCCCTCTGATGATTATTATGTGCCCCGTTTCGACCCTTTAGGTTTTTAAAATATTCGATTTTTACCCACATTTAATAAATGTAAGTAAAGTCATTCCGTCTAACCGTTTTTAGGGCTGAGCCGTTTTCTCTTCTAACCCAGAGTATTAGAACTCTTAACGGGGCCAAGCCTTATGCGTCGTATCCGTAGTACCCTGCTTTGTCCCTGCCTCCGACAGCTCCAATTGGAGCCCGTTTCTTCAACCAACCCCTGTAATTGGATGTGATGGGAGACAAATTTAGTTTCATCGGTTCTGATAGTTTATTAGTGTATTATCTCAAGGATCAGTGTTATGGACTTAATTTGTTGTCACCTGTGTCTTAATTGTTTAGAGCAGTTGGGCTCCGAATCAAAATGGTTCTTAATGCAGTAACTGTTATCCATTTAGTGAGTTATTGATGTTGTCATTTACTATTGCGCTTCTTATTTATTAGATTGTTAACCGTTTTATACACGTTGTTTTGTTAATGATTAATAATGGAGGCATATGTATCGATTCATTGTGTCATCTATATATACCTTACATTATTTTTGTGCTGTATATATCTACTTACTGGAACGGGTTAGCTTTTACAAGTTAAGAATCTTAACCAGGTTAAGAACCTTCTAACGATGTCCAAGGCTGTGGTGGGTGGTGTTATGGAAACAGGTTTGGATGATGGTTTATGTTTTGACCAGCTTGAAGTAGGATCTTCGATGTCTATCGTTGTTATGGTTTGTCGTTCATGGGATTCTGATAATGTGCATGGGCGCTATATCAGTACCGATTATATCTTTTCTGATAGGAATGTTAGTAGATTCCTAACTCTTTGTGTTGTTTATGTTTACTGTTTTGACTGTTGCTTATCTGTTGTAGATCGTCTTGACGAAAATGTTGTCTTTGATAGGGGGACTCTATTCATGCCACTGCTCGGAGCAACGTTGCTCACTATTTTGTTGATAAGTTGAAGGAAGGTTGTTTGTATCTGTTGAAGAATTTTACTGTTGTGAAGAATCGGCCTGCGTACAGGATCCTAAAGGATAGTCAATATATGATTGAGTTGCAGGGATCTACAGTGTTTAAAAAAGTTTCTGTAGATCATGGAGGGTTTGAGCGTTATCCTTTTCAAATAGTTCAGTTTGAGGATCTGGAAGTTACTAATAACAAGTATTTTGTTGGTATGTTCCCACCTTATAACTTATTTTCTTGATTGTCTACTTATAATGTGGCTTTCTCCATGTTCTGCCACTGGTTTTACAGATTTGGTATGTTATTCTTTTGTATGTTTGTCATGCATACTTATACAATAGATGTTTATGGGGTCTCCGTGTGATTATTTTGGTCGATGATATGATCGTCATGTTTATAGTTAATGATACTTATTATGTAAGATGTGCCAATGTTTAAAGGAATTATTAAATCAGTTGTTATTACAATTGGTATTATGATTGTTACTTTCATTTCTTATTACACCCCTTTGTAATATTGGTGTTAGGATATGCATGTAATGTTGAAAACTTAGAATGCTTTGTACCTGTACAATGTTTCCTTTAGAAAGGCCTTAAGGAATTCCCATGTTTGTACAGATGTCATTGGTTATGTTACTACAGCTGATAATGTATCTACCACGTCCACGGGCAGACGGATGCTGGAGTTCAACCTGCGCAATGAACGGTATAGCATATACATAAGTTATGTATCTACTTTACACGCCATGTATGTTGAGAATTAAATTACTTTTGCAGCGGTGGTCACATGGCAGTGACTTTGTGGGGTAAACTCAGCGAGTCTTTTATAGCGCAGAAATCGAAGAAAGCTGGTGTCTACACAGTTATACTGTCTTCAATGACTGTGAAGAATTATCTTGGTATTTTATTTAACCTTTATACCTGTCTGTCCGTTATACATGTTCCCTGTACATAATTTTTACCTCTTTCAGGCTCACTTGGTCTTTCGAGCTCCTCCGCGACTCTTATCATCGATAACAACAATATACCATTGTTGGAGTCATTCAATGCTTCACTTAGGTAGTCTCTAGGGCAGAACCTTATGCTGAAGTTTTCGTTTGTGTTAGTGTTGTAACCTGACAATATGTTCATAAATGTAGGGGGGTTGATCTGCGAGCTGAGACACAGCCAGCTAGGGATGGCCCGCATGCTGTCACAACAATTGCTGAGCTCTTACAGTCGGCTCGGCAGGACAAGAAGAAGGTTTCGATGCTTTTCTATATTTGAGGCAATCTCATTCATCATTTTTATGCTATCCTGACCTCTTGCCTTTCTGGCATTTGTTTGTAACAGGCAGTGGTGTTTAGGAACAGTATTCAGATCACCGGTGTCCGGACGAAGAATAGCTGGTTTAATTTTACATGTACCGGTGGACGCTGTCGCAAAGGTGTGACCCGCAAAGACGGGAGTTTCTGGTGTGAGGCGTGTGACAATGCCGTGTACTTTCCGCGGGCGAGGTACGTTCTATGGATTCTCCCTTATATTTTAAGTGGGTCCTATTGTCCTGTGCTTCATTGCATAGCTAATGATCACTTTTGGCCACGTACACACATCCATGACTGTTTTCCTTTCGCTACGATATTCTGGGTTTTCGTTTTTATAACAATGCTATATCAATGGAGATAACAGGTACAGGCTTATGGTTGATGTTAAGGACATGACAGGTAATGTTGTGGTTGTCCTTTTTGACGAAGCGGGCGAGCAGTTGGTGAAGAAGTCAGCAAAAACTCTGCTCGATGAGCAGGAGCAGGTTCGTCTTTCTCTTTTTATTTCACTGTACAATTGTACGCTTTACATTCTTTCCTGTCCTTAATTATGGTGATGGTATTCCAGTCCACAAACAGCGATGATATGGTCCTTCCCGAGGCACTCCGTTGTCTGATTGGAGGCACTTATCTGTTTGAACTTCGATCCCATACATACTACCAGTATGGTGAGTATGAGAGCTTCAATTGCGCCCAGGTTTTATTACCGGGCTCGGCAAACATTGCGTCTCCTTCGTCAGTGGATGAGATTTTGGATCCTGCCGCTGTGCCTGCTCTATCTTCACCGGTTAAAAAGGCTCTGCAGATTGGTGTTGTCACTCCAGACAAACGTGCTGAGAAGCGGTCATCCAACCTGTGAGTATTAGAACCATACTTACAGTTCCTGTACAATTCTTACCCCTGTTGCTGTACCTTATGATGTGTTGTACTGTAGTGATTGTACCGGTACCGATAGTGAAGGTGTCCCTGGTAAAGCACAACATGGATTGTCAGTGGATGTGAGAAGTGGTTCGGATGTGGGTTCCGAAGTTAATGTCGTACCGGAAAAGAGGTTGAAGAAGGTAACTGGTGGTGAAGCACATGATCCAGTGGAAGGCACGTCTCAGCTGATAATGTGAGTGGCGAGTTTACTGTTCCAGCATACCCGTACGTCACTCATGTTGACATGTAATCGCTTTTCACATGTACTGCAGGGATTCCCTTTCTGAAAAGGAGGACGATGTTGATGGCAAGGACAGAGGAGGGGATTCGGTTGCCGTAACTGTGGGGAAAAAAAGGTATGTGGCATGCAATGCTTTTTAATAATAGCTGTGATTTGTAGTCTGCCTCTTAACATAGTTAATTTTTAACGCTGTAGGCGTGCATACATTGTTGATTCGGATGATGGAGAGTGATTTGTTGGCTATCCGCCAGATAATGCCTTCAATGTGTCAACCGCCCCTTAGAAGACATGTCTCTGGTTTATTATAACGATGTAATAGGAGTATTTGAATATCATCTATGACATTTTGAGCATATGTTTCATTTCAGACACCTTTATAATGTTTTTGTTTGCTTTTTAGTCTCTGTCCTTTGGTTTCACACGTGCTGTAACACATGTTCCAGGGGTTGCACCTCATTTTTTAGTAAACCATGTCATACACCTCTATAGTGCTGATATTCATTGCAGCACTGTATGGGATACATTTCAGTAAGGCGTAACATACATCTTTGTAATGCTGATAGCAGAACCAAGTATAATAGAGTCCCACCGAAGTTAATCGAATTTAAAGAAACTGTGTTGCAGCCATTGCTCCAAATTGAAGACAAAATTCTGTGCCAGCGAGGCTAAATTCAGGATACTTCAATCAGTAGTATAAGCTGATTTCACTTTACTAACAACTACTTTGACAAAACATTGCTTAATATATGGAATAGCTGACAATTGTGAAACCAGGGAATACGGATGTGATGACATAATGATTCAGACACCTTCTAAAGCCACGTGCCAGGGTGTGTTCATCGTAACTATCAACATATACATATGAGTGAACATAACACCAGCTAGATAACGATCCTAGGACTGGTAGTGGACTGTTTAGTGTGGTGGTCATGTGTGGTTTTGTTCACATTTCCTCTGTGTCAAGATAAAGAGTTCAATGACATCAGCCTCACATACATTCTATGCTTGGGCCATAGGTTGGCCTAAAATGGAAATATGAGCAAATTAAAGGCAAATAGTGCCGGGCTAAGTTGATAGATTTTTTTGGGCCCCAAGGAGTTGAAATTTAGACCAATGAATGAACAAATGAACGTATTGGACTGGGGCCCGACCTCTTACAAGCTTCCTTCTTTGTGTGCTGGTGCGTGGGCACTATTGTTATTTGATCATCCTAGGTTAATATGATTGTACATGATTAAGGTGCTGTTTCTGCAAATACGAGAACATTTTTACAGGATTTCTTTCTGTGACTGCTCTTCAGCCTCTTTTCAAAGTATCCTTATATAATCTGACGAACATAAAAACTGTATGGTTATTAATTTATTAATTCCTTATTGTTTACTTAATTTACTATTGCTTCAGCTTCCATATTACGCCTTTTTATATGCCATCAGCACTATTGACGTTAGAGGTACATTGTAAGCTTCTTATTATATCAGTTTCATTCACTGGTTTTCACTTAATTGTGACAGGGAGATATATAGAGAAGAAGTTTAACCTCGGCCTCTTTTTGTTGATCCAGCACATATACATTGTAGTGAGATTGTGGCTTTGTACTTCTGTAAAGAAGACGATCACCACCCAGGTTACATCTGACTGGCACTATTTTTATGATAGTCTCACACGATTAGTTAACTGTAAGCTTTCTGTAATACTATGTAAGTCTGTTTTGCCATGCTGTTGTAGTAGAGTACTTGGTTGGGTCGTTCGTTCAGCTGCTATGAAGTTTGGTAAGGCACCCGCCGTTAAGAGGACCTCGCATGTCACATCTGATGGGAAAGTGCAACATTTTTGCGGTCTTCAAATAACTCCGACTGACGCACAGTCCTCGAGTTTAGATTATCTGCCTATAGTTCCACGTAACTTCTTCGATACAAACTCTAATAATGAATACTAAACGTCCTGTATAAATTAGTGGTCTTCTTTGGCTGCTGCTTACCCTTATATCTTTACTGTGTATTTTAACAGATGTAGATTTACAGGATAGTCTTGCTCATGATACTGTGTATGGTTCTTTGACGACACGGACACAACAGAGTTTAACCGATGAGGAGATTGTTCACACATACCCTGCTGATAAAGTTAAAAAGCCACCTGTTGTGAAGAAAATGGCTGCTCAGCGTAACTTGGTCCGGCCTGAGGAAAGTAGTGATGTAAGAGGGGGGAGGTATTGTGGTTTTAAAATTACACAAAGTGGTACCGAAGGCGACCTGGTAAGTTTATCATGTGGTCCAAACATCTTGGATGCTGATAAAGTTAAAAAGCCACCTGTTGTGAAGAAAATGGCTGGTCAGCGTAACTTGGTCCGGCCTGAGGAAAGTAGTGATGTAAGAGGGAGGAGGTATTGTGGTCTTAAAATGACACAAAGTGGTACCGAAGGCGACCTGGTAAGTTTATCATGTGGTCCAAACATCTTGGATTTATCGTTCAAACCGCAAATCATGGGAGGATGCCACGAAAGTGGTATTACTACAGTCCTGCGTAACGACGTAGGTCAGTTGTTTTTTCCTGTAAGCGCTTGATGATAGCTATGTTATATCTGACACCTAGGCTTGCTGTTAGACGTTTATAGTTTATTGGTACATAGTTGAACTATTTGGTTGTTTTATAACATTTATTTGTAACAGACAATGAACCGCCATCATCAAGTCGCAGCCGTGGTAAAAGAGCTAAGGCAGGTTGGATACTCTATTTAATATAATGTGCATGTTTTGTATTGGTGCCGGGTCTTTGTGTCATTTAAAGTGTGGACTTTTACAGCGCATACAGACCCATCATCAAGCTCGACACGCATGCCCAAAAGAAAAGCAGGTTTTGTTCCGACTGATAACCACGTTCATCCTTATATCATTGTATTCTAAGCCGTTACAATTTCTGTAACTTTATTTTTTCCGCTACTGGAATACGTTGCCGAGGTTAACTTATCCATGCAGGGAATACGTCAATATCGTCAACTAGGAAACGTAATAGCCGGACCCGGGCCATTCATACAGCAGCGTCACAGCGACACAAAAGACCAGCCTTTACTTCTGCAGGTAATCTATGTTGAACATGGCTCCATGTAAGCAGGCTAGGGTCCTTCCAGTGTAATAGCGGGATAGGTTATATACAGCTCTTTTGAATATTGTGTCGTGTATATATAAGAATGAGCCACACTACACTGGACACCATGCTATCTCAATTATGCTTGCATATTTTGTAAATTAAATGGCTTATTCTGTATTATGTAGGCGTGCCGGTCGTTTATGAGAGCCTGGGAAGCCCCATATATAAATGCAGTAATTGTAAAGCGCTGATGTGGGGTGCGGAGAAGAGTAAAACTACCGACTTGGATGGTGAAGCTAGCTTTTCATCCTGCTGTCAAGATAGGAAGGTGCTGTTGCCATCCCCATTACAGGCCCCAGAGCCACTTAGAAGCCTTCTAGACTATGATAACCGGCTAGCAGCTGGATTCAGGGAGAAAATTAGGCGCTACAACAGCATGTTTACCTACACTTCTTTTGGGGCTAAAATTGATCACTCAGTTAACGAGGGTAGGGGAGTATATACATTCCGTGTCAGTGGACAAAATTACCATCGTATTGGTTCTCTGCTTCCTGCCCAAGGTAAACAACCTACGTATGCGCAGTTATATTTTCATGACACGCAAAATGAGGTATCAAATCGTATAAATGCTTTGTCACGGGATGATAGTGATCATGGCAGTATAGATGAGGCCATAGTATCCAAACTGGTTGACATGTTCAACACTTACAGTGCTGTTGCTAAAACATTTCGAATGGCCCGGGATTGGTGTGCTGCAGATGGAAACCGTGACTGCCGTATTCGATTGTTAGGCCGTGGCACGGAGAACCGTCAATATAATGCACCAACTGCATCAGAGATCGCAGTGTTAGTAACAGGGGATTTCGGTGAAAGTGATGGGCTGAGAGACATAGTAATCAGCACTAATGACGGTAATCTAAAGAGAATATCAGAGTTGAACCAGCTTTATATGGCATTACAATATCCCATATTATTCCCTTATGGTGAGACAGGTTTCCATGAGCACATACGGTATGCTTTCAACTCAGGGAAGAGAAGTACGAAACGTCAAAATGTTACAATGAGAGAATATTACTGTTATATGATCCACCAACGTGAGGATGAAACCAGTACTCTGTTGCGGGGTGGACGGCTGTTCCAGCAGTATTTAGTTGATGCTTACACAGCTATTGAAGAGCAAAGACTGAAGTGGGTACGTAATAACCAAAAAGACTTGCGTGTTGAGCTCTACAACAATCTATGTGATGCTGTTACACGGGGGGACACAAGGGCGGACGCAGTCGGTCAGCGCATTGTATTACCTTCAACCTTCACAGGAAGCCCGCGATATATGGTGCAGAACTATCAGGATGCTATGGCTCTATGCCGGACATACGGCAATCCTGATCTGTTTATAACCTTCACTGCAAATCCAAACTGGCCAGAAATAGATGAAATGCTCGCTTTGACCCCCGGCCAACAGTCTTATGAGCGGCCAGAAACTGTCTCGCGTGTTTTCAAAATGAAGCTACATTCCCTGATTCATGACATCATGACGAAATACATATTTGGCAAGACATTGGCAGGTAATGTTGTACATGACACCCCGTTGTAAAATACTCTCTCTACATTTATTTAACCCTCCGATGTTGAGCCATTGTTATTTTCGGTATTTCGAGACATCTTTCTGTATCGATATTGTTTTGTCTGTTGACTACTTTGACAGGTGTTTATACGATTGAGTTCCAGAAACGCGGTCTCCCACATGCACACATACTTATCTGGCTTGACGCCGCGTCAAAATGTACAACTCCCAGCTCAATAGATGATATTATATCCGCTGAACTACCATTGGAGAGTGATGATCCCGAAGCATTTAGGGTTGTCACGAAGCATATGTTGCATGGGCCCTGTGGGCCCAACGGAAGGAATGCCCCCTGCATGGTCGATGGAAACTGCTCAAAGCATTATCCCAGATCATATTATGACGAAACAACTATTGATGGTGATGGATATCCTGTTTACCGAAGGCGAAGAAACAATAGGTATGCGGTTAAAGGGAGAAATCGTTTTGACAATAGCCATGTAGTACCATATAATCGTTATTTATTACTAAAATACGAATCGCACATCAATGTAGAATGGTGTAATAGGTCACGAGCAATCAAGTACTTATTTAAGTACCTGAACAAGGGCCCAGATAGAACTACAATGGTCATCCATGACAACATCACTGTCGATGGAGAGACAAAGCGTGAAAAGATTATTAACATTGATGAGATAAAGAATTATCTAGACTGTCGTTATTTATCTGCATGCGAAGCCGTGTGGCGTATGCTCGCGTTTGACATACACTACTCTTATCCTTCGGTAATGAAGTTAAACTATCACCTCCCGGACCAAAATGTGGTTATGCTTCGAGACTCGGACAACATAGCAGCTGCGGTTAACCGGCCAGGGATTAAGGAAACCATGTTTACGGAATGGTTTGAGCTGAATAAGGCTGACGCGAGGGCGAGGGAACTTACATATGCAGAGCTACCAGGAAAGTATGTATGGCATGCCAACGAAAAGAGATGGGCACGTCGATCATGTAGGACCTGTGTAGGCCGAATTGTGTACTGTAACCCTGCTGCTGGACCCCGTTACTATCTAAGGATGCTTTTGGGTATCGTGAAAGGGGCAACGTCTTTTAACGATATTAAGACTTTTGAAGGAAAGGTATATACTACTTTTAAAGAAGCGTGCTATGCTCGCGGGCTCCTTAGTGATGACAATGAATGGACAGAGGCAATATCAGAAGCACAGGTGTGGGCAACTGGCAACCAGCTTCGTACACTTTTCGTAACAATATTATTGTTTTGCGAAGTCAGCAGTCCATTGAAATTGTGGGAACAGAATTGGGAAGCCCTCTGTGATGATATAGAACACAAGAAACGGCGAGAACTGCGGTTTCCAAAGTGGGAACTCAAAGAGCACCAGAAGAAAAATTATTGCCTTCTTGAAATGGAAGAACTCCTTCAACGAAACGGAAGGTCCTTAAATGACTTTGAGGGCTTCCCGAAACCTGATCCGACTCTCCTTGGTAATGATGAGAATCGCCTTATACGAGAAGAGCTATCATACAATATAGCACTTGAAAAGGTGATGCATGAAAATCTTTATAGTAACCTGAACGCAGAACAGGGTTTAATATATAAAGACGTAATAAAATCCGTACAGCAAGAACAAGGTAAATTCTTCTTTGTTTATGGGCCAGGAGGAACAGGTAAAACATTTTTATATAGAGCAATTCTGTCACGCCTTAGATCGGAAGAAATGATAGCTCTCGCTGTTGCGTCTTCAGGTATAGTAATATCATTCTATTATGCCACCAGTATTAGCTGTACACAAAACACCATCTATCAAAATACTTACACGCAAAAGTTGCAAGTTTTCATACATTGTAGTCATACGCACAATTAATAAACCAGTACAGGTTGCTTAAAATAAGTACTTTCTTAATGTATTTTACGCAGTTAGCTGTGATACTTATAGATAAAAACCTTCTGTTATTATCAATCTTATATAGGTAGAAGAGTAAATTAATAACCCCGTTATCTAATTAGCTCTGCTGCTCTTAATCTGATGAGACACAGGTATTGCATCTTTACTTTTGCCTGGTGGAAGAACTGCTCATAGTCGCTTTGTAATACCCCTTGAAGTTTTGGAGAATAGCACGTGTGGCATAAAACAAAATACCATACTTGCTCAGCTGGTACAGCAAGCTCGCTTAATAATATGGGATGAAGCTCCTATGACCAAAAAACATGCGTTTGAAGCGCTAGATAGAACCCTACGAGATATATTGAGTCTCAAACATCCAGCCAATAGAGACCGTGTTTTCGGAGGATTAACTGTGTTGCTGGGAGGTGACTTCAGGCAGATTCTGCCTGTTATTCCTAAAGGAAAACGAGTGGAGATTGTGCAGTCTTCCATTAACAGATCGACTTTATGGAACTCCTGCCAGGTTTATAGGCTTACACAAAGTATGCGGGTGACTGAATATACGAAAACAGGTGAGGTGGACCTTACAAAGCAGGCCTTTAATAAATGGGTTCTCGATGTTGGAGATGGTGTTGTTCCAGCAGAGATGAAGGAGGGAGAACATGAACCGACATGGATAAAGATCCCAGATCAGTTTATTGTGACATATACTTCGTGTCCTATTGAACAGATAATAATGACAACCTTCCCTGGTTTCTTAAACCGACAGGATGATGAAGACTATCTACGTGAGAGGGCGATTTTGACACCTAGGAATGACGACGCAGCTCAGATAAATGACTGCATGTTCCATAAACTTGACCGCCCAGCGAGGACGTACCGCAGCTCTGATGAGATCTGCAAGGCCTCTACAGACATCCTAGAGCAAAATGACCTTTACCCAACAGAATTTCTAAATGCTTTAAACTTTCCTGGGATGCCTCCACATGTTCTAAATCTGAAAGAAGGCCTTCCTGTTATGCTTCTGAGAAACGTCAATCCAGCAGAAGGCTTATGTAACGGCACCCGCCTACTTATCACCAATCTTGCGAAATTTGTTATCAAAGCCAGGATTATAACAGGTTCGAAAATAGGGAACAACACATTTATACCAAGGATCGCACTGACATCCACTAAATCAAAGTGGCCATTTATTTTGAAGCGACGCCAGTTCCCGCTAAGACCATGCTATGCAATGACAATAAACAAAAGCCAGGGCCAATCATTAAAGTTTGTTGGACTGTATTTGCCGCGACCTGTCTTCAGTCATGGACAGCTGTATGTCGCCCTGTCTCGAGTAACAACTCCAGACGGATTAAAAATAGTTATGGTCGAAGATGGTGACGTAGCCCTAGCGCAGCATACGCGAAATATTGTTTACAAGGAGGTGTTTAAGAACCTTGATGAAGTCGGCTCTACAAGTCCAGTTATGTCACCAACCGTTATTTATACATAGCTACATGGTTTGTCCTTAGCAACCTTGATCACCTTAACTGTAACTCTCTTCACTTTTACGTTGTCATGTTTTGTGAGATTATTATGCTACGGAAACATCTTTCATGTCACGATTCACTATATCCTAATCAGAAGG
>JBCNJP010003634.1:0-28029 GCA_039602395.1 Deinandra increscens subsp. villosa | reverse complement strand
AAAACATACATGTAGCGTATATTGGTCGAACATCATTAGTATGAGGTTAATGAGTCTTGCAATTCATTGTTTTACCGACCAGGTTTTGAAATGTGCTATCATTTTGGTTATCCAATATTTCATTGTTCTAGTATTTCTCTGAATAGTGGAATTTCCTCAAAGTGTGCTGGTTTTGTGATCATAGTGATCCTTGGTATTCACCATTGTTACTGTGTGATCACAATGTCTTGTTTGGTTAAAACTCTAACCATGTCAAGAATCCTTCTGAACCTTTCAGACAAGCAGCAGTTTAATGTCACTTGAGTCGGCTAATTAATTTAGATTTAGTTGTGGAATTTGCCACAATGTAAAATCTTTATTATGAGCAAGAGGTGTCTTGGTCAATCATGAAAACTTGTAGTAGTGTATTTCTACATGGTGAATGTTAATACCAATGCAACTAAGTGTATTGTGTTCAACAATTCACAATATCAATATAACTTGCGTACATTGATTTTTCCCTTTTGGTGTCCATAGTGTAACCCTGTACAGTGACAACCTCAGTGTAACTCTGTACAGCGATCTCTCCCTTTCGATGTCATTAATGTAGCTCTGTACAGTGACATCTTTGTTTAATCACATATTCAAGGTGTGATTATATTGCCCTATAAGTTGCTTATAGCTGTGGATCTCTATCCATTAAGAAACTTCTTTTAAATTCTTTGTACCAAAATATCCACATTATGTATAATCACATAAGGATTTTATTCTATCTTTCAGTATATCATCGTCATACGGGTGAGGATTGAAAGAGTGCTCCCACTAGCCTTTATGTAAACACATCAAATTATGGCATTAAGCCATTCTCAGATTCAAGATCTGATATTGCAATTTTGAATTTGCAAGTGTGTTTAAATATGTATTTCCTGTTTAATGCAACAAACTTTTGTTGGTCAGGAAATATGCGAACAATGGATTTGTGACTCTTGAACCACTTCAAGATCACCGTCCTTTACTTCTAGTTCCAGTTAAATAACTTGGGAACTTAACCTTCCATTTCAGAAGCTAGAACACAACTTTCTATCTTCTGTGTGGAATTAGAATTCCATATGGATGGTGGAAGTAGTATCCATTGTTATATGTAGTATCTAACGAGAATAAATTCTCATTGTCAAAAGACATTCGATACTAGATCTATCAAGCGAGTGGTGATGAAGAGAGTGATACTCAATAAGGGCGTGTATGGCAAATACTTCCTATATATCATCTTTCAAGCGTTGACAAGCATCGTTTGATTCCTATCATGTGCTCAGGCCAAGGCTGAGCATGTAGGACCAGATTAGTGAAAAATCTTTCACATATCTTAAGATGATTTTAGGGTTCGTCAAGCTTAGGTATTCTTTATTACGATCAGACTTAGAATTGTGATCGTATTTGTAAAGCTGGTTCTTTGACTTCATTTTGAAATGTTCTTGTACAACTCAAGAATTTTCATTGATGCTTATAACCATAAGCATATTTACTATGACTACCGTCATAGTTATGAAGTAACTTTTATGATTCTTGTTATATGGTTCTTTTAGGTTTGCCAACACAAGAGTGTCTAAGCCTTAGAAAGAACATTTAACAGTTCACTCGAATGAGTGAAGAATTTGGTTGTGAGTTTGTGAAAGCACGACACGTATCAGGAAACTTAATCCCATGGTGGATCATAGGGTCCAGTTGGGGCGTATCCTTTTACGCATGTCTTGCTTACACGAATAAGTCACAAAACAAGAATCATTAGAACCAGGTATGTTTCATAAAGAAACATTAACTTATGTTATTAGTCTGATATAAAATCAGTGAAAAGCAAAGTATTAATCCCAGACGAGCTAGGTCAAAACAACCACTTGTTTTGAATACTACCAAGGAGTGAAAGACATGATTGAAAGCAAATGGCCTAAAAGGGTAATTCGAATCATGTGTCCCTCGATTTAAGCTTTTCTTATTTTCACGTTCCTACAAGGCATGCATGCATGCGTTGGGGAATACTCGTGAAAATCTAATAACATTAGTTTGAATACCAACAGAGAAGTCTAACGTTCTCCATTTTCTTTGAGCTTAACGGGGTAGTGTATAGTACCCGATTTGTTGTTCATGGAGCACTGGTGCTTGTCATGATGATGCAGCAATGATCGTACAAATCTTTTGCCATGGGCGTTGATGCCAAATGATCACAGCATTTTATTGCCCTTAGAGTCGATACTCTTTTCTTGGTACGAGGCATTTTAACACGGTAGCAATCACCTATGACACACGAAGTGTCAATTGAGCATAATGCTATCAACTGGTTGAACTTTTCACTAAAGCACACAGTATTACTGGTTCTATAGTAGTGAAAAGGTATAAGCCCAGATACTCGTGGGGTAACCAAGTTGAATCAGGTGATACTGGTACCCTTTCATCTTAATGACATGGTCCTATAGAGAAGAGCCTTGCATGGAGCTCTTCTCCATATAGAAACGAAAACATGCAGTTAAGCTTGTTTGTTATGTCATTGATACTCAAGTCTTGCATTTTTGCTGACTATCAGGAAATATGCGAGCCTGCATAATATTATCTACCTTAGAGGTGTTAGTATTATGTTATTTAATCCAGGCGCGTTGTATTCCTATAAGGAACACAACTACGGCGATTGGGCTCTTCAAGACATAGAGTTTATGAAAGAATGTCAGAACATCTTCTGAGTTTGTTTCAACAAGATGAAAGTTGGTGTTATTTGATTTGTCCTACTGGAGGACTGATTTAAAAGGGAGAAGGGATTTGTTTTCATTAGCCGTTATGAAATGATAAGCAAAGCACAATACATTAGTATTTTCGATGTAAAGTATTTTCTTATTATAAATTGGTAAGATTTATTTTATAAGACTTTTATTTTTTGCACATTACACCCTAATCTTTTGATGTAACTATTATTTTACGTCTTACAACCTTCCTAAACATATTTCTAACATTCTCGAAGGTTCGGGTTACATATAACAATATATATACATATATATTTGTATATTTACATAAATTACACTTTTAGTCCTTCTACTTTCCCGTTAACTACTAAGACACGTATTTACATATATATTTCCATCAATTCACACATGTGCCATTATGTTATTCATATATGCATATATTCATCTCATATTTTACTTTCTTTACCGTTTAACACATCCGTTTATGCACATTTCATCATATAGGCCATCAAACACGTACTTCTAGCACATGCAACCTATCTAAATGCATAGTCTTATCACATTTATCAATTAAGCTCACGTATTTATAATATAAACACGTATTTACTATGTATATCATGTATCTGTGAAAATTGGGGTGTTACATGAAAGTCAAAGGAAGCTGGTCAATTCGGAAGGTCAAACTGGTGGACTTTGACTTCTTAAAACGCGAATGAATGATCAATTCTCGAAATTGAGGGTTGAAGGACGATGCACAGAGGTTTTTAGGGCCAAGAAGACATGTATTTATAGTTGAGATGGACGTTTAGGGTTTCAATTGTGTTATGGGGAGTCTTGGAGAGAAAGTTAAGGTGCACAAGTAAGGAAATAATCAAAATCGATTAGGTAAATCCATTTAATCATGGAATTTTCTTGAAAAATAAGTTAGAGGACATTAATACAAAACCATAGAAAAAAACGGGGCCTAAAACGGGCTTGAAATGACAAAGTTATGGCCTAAACAAGAAAAACCCGAAGTTGAAATCGCAATCAGGTCGCGACCACGAGACAATATAGTTTTCGGAAACCAGAGATGGATAACAAATGCAGCGCTGCTGCAATGGTTACGGTGCTGAAACTAAGACTTTGATGTCGCTTGTTCGAAACTAGCTGCTAGCAATTTTTTTTCCTTTTTTTTTCTTTCTTTCTTTGTTTATTATATTTTTTTTTCTTTTTGCTCCAACTGGCTCGTTACACATCGGATTGACTTCAAATTTGAAACACGCTCACAAAATACATGAATGAACAACATGAAATAATAAAATGTGATTTCCGAGATTCGCGGATCGTCCAGTTAACTTCCGAATTCTCGCTAAAACCGAAAATCATTTCACTTTTGTTTTATGTAAATTGATTATCTAAAAATTGAACGATTTATTCCTTTGACTTGAAAAATTATTATGAGACGTTTAAAAGACTTCATTTGAACTTCCTTTGATTATTGATAAAACAAGTATCGAGCATGCGCATTAATTGCGAAATGGATTTATTCTTTCATTTTAAAGTGACATTAATATACAAATAATATAAAATGATTTTGATTATAAAAATAGTTAAGGGTCATGTAAAATGTTTAACCAAATGTTCAAAATGTTTTGATAAAATTTCCAAGCCGAAAGAAAACTCGAAACGGGTTGGGTTTTGCTAAACAAGTCGGGGGCGGTTGTTACAGTCTCCCCTACTTTAGGGAATTTCGTCCCGAAATTAGTAGAGACTTACGAGACTAGAAGAGCATAGTTAAAAAAAAACTTTAGGAGAATTAAAGCTACCTCGAACCACCACGAGAAGGATATCATGATGACATAAAGGTTTCACCAAAAGTAAGAATACGCTTTCGGTTACTGACTCTATAACGTTATATCCACTTCGACTAGTCCTACCATTATTGAAATTTTGTACGATCTAAACATATTGACCATGAAATAATAACCGTAATCTCCCCTACTTTAAGAGCGAGACTACTAAGACATAGAGTGTAAGGGGTGAGTGTAACATGTACGATTTAGAGAAAATCACGAACCCAAACTTGGCATCTAAATCAATGAAATCGTTCCACATGATAACGTGAGACCACAGACTTTTATCAAGGCGATGCACCAGATTATGGTGAGCCAGATGGGTAGCGACCCACATCTAGTTCACCTGTTACTAGGTGCGAAGTCTAAATCCGAAGCATCCTTGTGAAAGCCGCAAGACTTGCATTTATGACCAAAATCAATCGTATGTTGGAGCTAGCATCACACACAATTGACAGTCATAATATGAATAGGCCTCGGGCTTTACAAGAATAGTGAGTGATTGAAATATGTGATTGTGAGCACACAAGTGATAAATGATCCAAATCTAAGAAATTGATGAATGATTAGGGAATGAGAAAGTGAAATCACAAACTGAAGCATGAAATAGTGAGAAAAGTTCCATGATAAATGAATAGCCCACAAATAAAAAGTCAATACTGAACAACATCAAAAGAATCGAGCAAAATGAAATGTGTCAAATGCCATGCATCGGGTATCATTAGTCGAAGACATGATTCGAACCTCGTGAATATCATGGGTCGAAGTACATGATCCAGACATCACGAATCCCCATTACATGTAGGGAATATAGACAGAACGCAGATTGAATATCAAATATCCCAAATCAAAATCGCAAATCGGTCAGCACCATCCAAATTCATATATTAGGTGTTGAATGACAAAATTTAAATCCCTAGATTGTATAAATCAATCACTGGATAACATGCGTCTAAACCATACATGGAGTGTTGAATGTCGAATCCGTAAATTGAACAAAAGTGCAATAATGAAACGAACAAAGTTATATTCATGATGCGATTTGTGTTTTAACAAATATCGAATTCATGAGGAGAGAATTTGACTACATGCATTCAACAATAAAAGATGGATTCATGAATCGATAAACAGAGTCAACAAAAAATTCGAGTCCACGAATTAGATAACCAAAGGTGAAACACAAAATTCGATTATTTAATAAAACCGTGTTCATGAGTTTAAACCACAAGAGTTAAGTTCATGAACCAACAATTTGAATCACCAAAATCGAGTTTATGAATTTAAATGTCAAGAATGAGATCCATGAATCGACCATTGAATCACCAAGGTCGAATCATGAATTTACGTGACAAATGAGTTTCATGGATAGACTATTGCATCACCAATGATCGTATCCATGAATTTAAATAACAAAAAGAGAAATTCACGGATTGACCATTATAGTTAAATCCAGAAATTTAGATGACAGAAATCGAAATCGTGAAACGCCTGATGAGTTGAAATCAGTAAAATGAACAACATAAATATTTCCCCGAGTTTATTGCTAGAGTGACACGAGTCTCATGATCCAGAATCGAAACGGATTTAAAGTAAATTCGAATATTGCCAATGAAGGCGATCACGAATTTAGGAGTTGCCCTATAATTCGTGGATAGCATGAAAGTACTTAACGAACCATGAAGGAGTCAATAGTAACCACAATCGTAGATTTGATACAGATTTCTTTATGACTATGAACCACAAGATATATATTTTAAAAGGAATTTTTTTTGATACAATTGTGAGCCCAAAACATCCACGCCGCTGGGTAAAAACAAGTTCGGGGATCAGAAGGAAGGTTAGCATTGTGCAAAAAAAAAATTGATTTTTACGTTGGCACACATGTAGAGCCGTCTACTCAAGGGGTCGTAAAGTCGTAGACTCATGCACATGGAATCCCGTCAACACGTGTACTTGTAAACTCGTAAATTCCCTGACCAGCAGACTTCCCGTCATGTATACCCTCAGAATGGGTATGAAACTTAAAACGTGGCTAAGCAATGGCCGACTTGAATTTTTTTTATTTATTTATTTAACAGGTGATCATATACATGTTGGTTCGTAAGCTCGTTAATGTGCACCTTTGTTGATGTGTCGGCATGGAATCCCGTAACATGCAAACTTGCAACTCGGGAGCCCATCAACGAGAACTTACCAACATAAGAAAGTGAGCTACTAGAGTTGGTGAGTAAACATAGGTTTAGCATAGAATGAAAGAACATGTAATGATAAAACAAGTATCGAGCATAGGAGGAAAATTCGTGGACTCGAATTTTTCCCTCGTTTAAAATACTTCATTTGAACTTCCTTTGATTATTGATAAAACAAGTATCGAGCATGCGTATTAATTGCGAAATGGATTTATTCTTTCGTTTTTAAAGTGACATTAATATACAAATAATATAAAATGATTTTAATTATAAAATAGTTAAGGGTCATGTAAAATGTTTAACCAAATGTTCAAAATGTTTTGATAAAATTTCCAAGCCGAAATAAAACTCGAAACGGGTCGGGTTTTGCTAAACAAGTCGGGGGCGGATGTTACAGTCTCCCCTATTTTAGGGAATTTCGTCCCGAAATTAGTAGAGACTTACGAGACTAGAAGATCATAGTTAAAAAAAAAACTTTACGAGAATTAAAGCTACCTCGAACCACCACGAGAAGGATATCATGATGACATAAAGGTTTCACCAAAAGTAAGAATACGCTTTCGGTTACTGACTCTATAACGTTATATCGATTTCGACTAGTCCTACCATTATTGAAATTTTGTACGATCCAAACATATTGACCATGAAATAATAACCGTAATCTCCCCTACTTTAAGAGCGAGACTACTAAGACATAGAGTGTGAGGGGTGAGTGTAACATATACGATTTAGAGAAAATCACGAACCCAAACTTGGCATCAAAATCAATGAAATCGTTCCACATGATAACGTGAGACCACAGACTTTTATCAAGGCGACACACCAGATTATGGTGAGCCAGATGGGTAGCGACCCACATCTAGTTCACCTGTTACTAGATGCGAAGTCTAAATCCGAAGCATCCTTATTAAAGCCGCAAGACTTGCATTTATTCCCAAAATCAATCGTATGTTGGAGCTAGCATCACACACAATTGACAGTCATAATATGAATAGGCCTCGGGCTTTACAAGAATAGTGAGTGATTAAAATATATGATTGTGAGCACACAAGTGATAAATGATCCAAATCTAAGAAATTGATGAATGATTAGGGAATGAGAAAGTGAAATCACAAACTGAAGCATCAAATAGTGAGAAAAGTTCCATGATAAATGAATAGCCCACAAATAAAAAGTCAATACTGAACAACATCAAAAGAATCGAGCAAAATGAAATGTGTTAAATGCCATGCATCGGGTATCATTAGCCGAAGACATGATTCGAACCTTGTGAATATCATGGGTCGAAGTACATGATCTAGACATCACGAATCCCCATTAAATGTAGGGAATATAGACAGAACGCATATTGAATATCAAATATCCCAAATCAAAATCGCAAGCATCTTAGGTATGTACATGCAACAGATTTTTTATATAATATTCCTCTTATAAGAACGTACCTAGCCATTCTGGTTCTGAATGCCCTTGTATCGTTTTCTCCTTTTGGGATGGCGCCATTCTGTAGATAGTCTATGACAGGTCTGGTCCAGGATGACGGATCATCCAAGGAATCAGGACACTTCCATCCTGGGTATTGGATGCTAAGACCCTGCCCCTAGGATCAATGTTTTCTAGGTTCGCTTATTGGTTGATTTCTGGGCTTAGTATGTGGATTATGGGGATGTGCATGTCCTCCATTGCTTTGAACGCTGACCCCAGGTTTGCTAATGCATCTGCCTCAGTGTTTTCATCCCTGGGTACTTGCTGTATTTTGAAAGTTTGAAAATCTTGGGATATGGCCTTCACAATTTCCAAGTACTTGGGTAGCTTCTCCCCTTTCACTGCATAAGATCCATTGAAATGATTAGTTAAAAGTAGGGAATCGACATATACCTGGATGTTCTGGATCCCAAGATTCAAGGCTAGTTGTAAGCCAGCGATCACGACTTCATACTCCGCTTCATTGTTAGTTTCCTAGAATTCACACCTCACAGCCTAGGGTATCATGTCCCCTATGGCGATTTCAGTATGATTCCAAGGCCCGCCCCCCTGACATTAGTGCCAATTGACACTTTTCTCCCAGGATGCAAGGGATCTAGGACTACTTGCTTAACATCCTGCTCCCTTACCCCTCTAGGATGTCCCTGGCTTTCTTCTTTAATTGCTATCCTTAGTGGGCCTTCGCTGAGATCTTCATCAATGAGGTGTAGCAATCCTTTGCCTCCTGTTGATCGCTGTGGATGGTGACCACTCCCCAGGGTGTTGGCATTTAGACACATTGATGATAGGTTGAGGGAACGACTTTCATGTCATGAATCCAAGGTCTGCCTAGGATGATGTTGTACCCGGACGGAGCATCCATGACACAAAAGCGCTGCATTGAGTTCACTCCCTCAATGTATACTGGGAGTTTCACTTCTCCCAGGGTCTTCTTTTTTTCACCACTAAAACCCACGAGGACCGTAGATTTGGCGATGACTTCATCCTGGGGTATCCCCATCTTTGTCAATGTTTAAAGTTAAATGATGTTGACAGAACTGCCCCCATCTATCAGGATCCTCTTCACGAAATGGTTGGCTATATAGATTGTGATCACGAGCCCATCATGATGAGGGTCCATGACGTTGCACCTTTCGTCTTCACCAAAGGTAATGTCTTTCACATCTGCTTGTACTGAGGTTTTGACCGACTTCTTGGGTACGTCTGATTTGGTCTCCCTTGCGTGTCTTTTAGCTGTAGAATAAGAAGTACAACATATATCAGATCCACCATAAATAAAATAAATTACCTTTGCATACGGTGATGGGGATGCCGCTCGCTCAGGATGTGCGCGTGATCTGTCTGTATCCTGGGTCTGGTCAGTGCCCCTGGATTTCGCAGGCTGGTCAACGCCCTTGGATTTGTTCTTCTTTCTTCCTAAGAGCTCCTTCAAGAAGCCTTTGCTCAACAGGAAACTAATCTTACGCATAGCTATGCAATCCTCGGTCAAATGGCCAAAGTCCTCATGGTACCCACACCATTTGGATATGTCCTTCCAGGATGTTTGTTTAGCCATCTTCCTGGACCACCTCGCTCTGTCCCCCAAGTCCTGCATAGCGTTAATCACACCTGCAACATCAGTAGCAAAACAAAACTCGTTAAAAGTAGGATACTCTTCGTCATCCTCATCTTCACCCTGATCGACCCTGTTAACCCTAGGATTATCGGGTTCGGAATAGGGTTTAGGCCTCTGGGACCTAGGATGTAGTGGTTCTGATTTCCTATTGGAGGAGTCGTATCCTGGGACTGCATCCACTTTTTCCTGCACTTTCTTGTCCTCTTCAAGTCTGATGAATCGTAGGGCCCTATGCCTCACTTCATCAAGCATGTGATAGGGATTCATCACAAGATCTTGGTAGAAGGGTGATACCTTATTAAGGCCCATTTTGAACGCTTGGACTGCGGTAGCCATATCCATGTTGGAAATATCTAGGACATCCCTGCCAAACCTGTTCACATAATCCCTAAGTGACTCGTTAGCATTTTGGGTAACCCTGTAAAGATCACTCGTCAGTTTTTCGAAACTGGGACTACAAGAGAACTAGTTATTGAACAAATTAACTAAATGAGGAAAATATGTGATAGAAAAAGGTGGAACACTCAGTAGCCACTTCAAAGCTGAGCCTGTGAGTGTCGACCCAAAACCTTTGCATATGAATGCCTCCTTGATTTCAGGGGGCATATAGATTACTTCCATCCTTTCCATGTACTGGGCCACATGTTCCTCCAGGTCAGTTGTGCCATCGTACAACTTCATATTGGGGGTTTGGAACCTCTTGGGTATTTCTACGTCACATATTGGGGGAGCAAACCTTGAAAGTCGATGATTCGCCGGTGCTACTTCAGGAATGGGTTGGACCACTCCAGGGACACTTGAAATCATTTCTTTTAGTTTCTTTAGCTCCCTGGCCACTGCTGGGCTAACATGCATCCTGTATAAATTCATTAGTATGAGCATTAAGATTAGGGGTTCCTAGGATGTTACCAGTATCTTGGGTTTGTGATTTGGATGTCATCCACTAGGCTAGAACCGTTCCTAGGACTGTTGATTTGTAGCCTTATAGCCTAAACAGGAGACGCGGGTGTATGATCCGCTCTGTTCATCTTCGATCTTAGCCTGGCCATATTTCCAAGCACATCCTGGTTCACTTTTTGCTGTTGCTCCATGTACTGCATCTTTGCGAACATGGTGAGGGATTCATCATTTGAGACCATTACTGGGATTTCTCCATCACTTCTTGATCCCGTGACACCCTAGTTGACAGTCCGACTGGTGTTGCGGTTCATGGTATTCGTTGTTGATGTGGTAACTCGTGGCGGTGGAGGAGGAAGGATAGTGCTCGTTGCAGAAGAGGTGCTCACAGGGGTAGACGCATTCGAGGTACTTGGTTTTGTTGCCATTTTTTGATAATTTTTTGTAAAAATCAAGTTAGAAATGAATCTAACAAGAGTTTGGAATAAGATTGACACCAGTTGCCCCACAATGGGCGCCAAATTGTTTTGGCTAAAAATTACAAGACTTAATTTAGTAACCAAATTAGTTTGTGAGATTAGGTGCCTTGAATGCTAAGTTTATAATGTAAGATCTTTCTAGGGTTGGTGGCAACTCAAACATAGCTACTTATTGTTTGTGCTCATATTGTAAATCTTTCATTTCACTTTTATTTTGTACTTAGACAATTCTATTGATGTTTATCATTCAAGTATTTGATGTTTTGTATTTCATATGTAATGTCTTAACTTGTGTTGATCATTGATATTGAGATAATTTCCCTTGTTCATTTCTATTGTGATGTGAAAGTCTGGATCCATACTCCGTGTCATTTCATGATAATTTACTTGGCTTATGATAATAATTGAACGTGTCTTCATAATACCAACCTTTAGTGATTCCATAATGATTCTTGACGTTTTATGGGTGTACTTGGTGATTACTAACATGTCTTGGCGATTTGGACATTATACTTGGCGACCTCACCAAGAACTGCAAAGTGTTCTTGGCAATTTCATGATTACACTTGGCGATCTGGTCTGCCTTCTTGGTGACCTCGCCAAAACCTTGGCGACCTCACCAAGCTTTGGCGACCTCACCAAGGCTTGGTGATCTCACCAAGTGTTCTTGGCGCTCTCAATTTTGTTCTTGGCAATCTCGTTAGTCTAATGTCATAATTTTCACTAACTCCAATAACATTCTCTTGTAATCGGTGCAATGACGGCCTGTACTCTCTCCAGTATAAATAGCAACATAGGAATACCCTAAAATAAGCTTCTGGATGGCTATGGAAGAGAGCGCACTTGTGTGTGTGAAAACCCTCGTGTTCTTGATTTGATCATGGATTCATGATTTCCGCACTTGAATCTGTGCATTGGATGAGTAAAGGCTCAAATTTGGTCCTGACAAATGGTATCAGAGCCATTGTTCTTCATGTTATTGAGTTTTTCTCAAAAACTTGAAGAATCACTCATTCAAGTCATTAAATCTAGTTGTTTGAATGATTCCTTGACCTATTTTGAATGAAAATTCACAAGGAATATGTTGGAATGCTTAGTTTTCATCAATAATCACAATAAATGGGTCAATTTTGGATATTTTCAGATTTATGTGAACACATCTGTGCGTGAATTTTTGAATTTAAAATCATTTTTTCCACTGATTTTGAGTCAAAATTGAACATACACGCATGTTAGACTCATGATTTAGGGATGATAGCAACTTGAATCACTCAAAAACATCAAGTACTGAAGATTTTAGAGCAAAAATTGTGTTCTTGGAAGATGTTCATAAAAGTCACTATTTGATCCGATTTCACATAGATTAAGTTTTTGGAGCTTGTTGCAGTTAACAAATTTGTTCCTAAGCAAATTCCTAAACTATTGGTGCAATAAAAACTTGATTTCGTGAAATTTGATTTTGACCTAGTGATTATGCTCAAGAACATAGCTGGAAACTTTCTAAGTCTTGAAAATTTTGAAAAATTACAAATTTCACATTATTGCTTGATTGATTCAAACTAAATAAGCTTCATGATATTTGTTTTGTAGGTTTTGAGCAATTAACCTCAATCTTAGCATCCGTTGAAGCAATTTATGAATTCTCAACCCGTTTGACCCATTAAGCACTTTTGTGAAGAAACCCAAATTATTTCACCATGTCTGAATTCAACACTGGAAACCAAATGTTCCAAGGGAACAATAGGCCTCCAAAACTACTCGGGGCTGCCAATTATGATGACTTGAAAAAGAAATTTTAGCGTCACCTTGAGTATCTGGATTATGATCTGTTAACCTCGGTGAAGAATGGTCCTAAGGTGTTCTATGTGGAGCCAGTGACTGTAGTTGGTGCTGACCCACCTCCTGCTCAGAGACGTATCATAAAGAAAGTTGAGGACTACACACCCTCTGAACATACTCAAATGAAGGTCGATAAACGTGCTCGCGAGTGTATCAAAATGGCATTGTCTGATGACATAGCTTTCATATTCACTGAAGCAACCTCTGCTCATGAAATCTAGGTTGCACTTGAGAAAAAGTATGAGGGAAACATTGAGAGCAAAGAAAGGAGACCGGACTCTCTCAAACTGCGATTCAACACTTTTGCTCACAATGTTGGAGACTCATTTGAGACTAATGTGACAAAGTTTTGCAGACTTATCTATGAAATGCAAAATAACCAAATCCGACCTGAGATGCCAGCCATATCTAAGAAAATTCTGAAGTCACTTCCTCGGGACTTTGCTCCATATGTTATCTACCTGCTTAAAAGCAGTGATTTAGCCACTGTTGACTACATGGATCTCATTGACAAAGTCAGAAGCTATGAAATTGCAGCTATTGAAAGAGATGGAAATTCACTCATGGGGAAAGTTACAAATAAAAGTACCAATCAACTTGCTCCAAATGCTGACTTCATTGCTCCAAATGAGACTGACCTGGAATTTCCTTACTTTGCTGGTGGGTCCTGCTCCTCGGTTCAAGCCTTAGCTCAAGTTTCTACTCAACCACCTGTCTCACCAGTGAATCTATCACATGCCACATACAAATCTGGACCTTCACCTGTTGGATTGACAAACAAATAACAGGAGTTATGTAATGCTTTTGTGGCATGCCTTGCTTCCCAAATGTCAGGGAGTATTGAGAGTATGTCTTTGTGCCAAGAAGACTTAGACCAAATACCTGCCGATGACCTCGAAGAAATGGATATCAAGTGGCAACTTGGTATGATTTCTGCCCGTACAAGAAAGTTTTTCAAGAAAACTGGGAGAAAGGTATTGCAGTCACAACCCAATGCTTCTATTGGCTTTGACAAATCCAAGGCCCAATGCTACAACTGTCAAGGCTTGGGTCACTTTGCAGGTGAATGTAAGAAGCCGAAACTGAGACAGATCCCTGTGACGTCTGGAGGAAACAATAATTTTGGTCAAAATCAAGGTAACTACTCATATCAGAAGTCACAACCTGCTGCTTCAAATTACCAGGGTTCTAGTTCCAACAATGTTAAGTGTGCTGACAACCCAGAGAAGGCACTCGTGTCACTGAGTGATCCTAACTACACATGGTCCAATCAGACTCATTCATCGGCTAATGTTGATTATGCATTGTTGTTACACAAGGGCTTGCTGCCTTTTGATCCATTCTTTTGCTTTTTGCGGTGACCCCTGTCATTCTTCTTTGAACCTTCATCCGTCTCCATCCATTTTCTCTTAGACTCTTCTGGTCTACCTCCTGCTCCGAACATCTCACTATAGAGATTGGAGCTTAGATTCACCGTAGCCTTAAACGTTCTAGGCTCAATAGCCTTAATGAATTCCCTAACTCGGCCAGGGAGGCCTTGGACGTATCGTTTCACCCTTTGAGCTTCAGGAGTGACTAATGCAGGCAACAATCTTGCCATAGCATTGAACTTGGACGTATATTCCCGATGCGTCATGTTTCCAGCTTCGAGCAACAAAAAATCCTTCTCCAACTGATCCAGCTCTCCCCTAGGGCAGAAATCTTCAAGGACTAACTTTTTCAAGTCGTCCCACTTCATTGCAGCGATAGCTGCACTCCCTTCATTCTGCTTAACCATTCCCCACCAGTGCAATGCTTCAGATACAAACGAGTGAGCGGCGTACTTCACTGCTTGATCTTCTCTGCACTCACTGATCTCAATAACTGCTTCCATCTCATGAATCCATTCGAAGGTAGCTATTGCGTCCTTCTTGCCATCATACAAAGGGGGTTTACAACCACTGAATGTCTTGAAAGAACATCCTCTACCTCCTTGTCCTTCCTCCATATCCTCTGGGTCATTCCTATTCCTGTTGTTATTTCCTCCACCTCCCGTCCCGTTAGTTCCACCAACGCCTCTTTGGACTTGGGCTATTGCTTGCGCGATAATAGCCGCTACTTGTTCGCTAGTGAACGTATTAGCTTCGACGTTAGCTTCGGGCTCGGGATTTGCTCGCGTGATTCTCCTAACTATTCTACCGTCGTTGTCATTTCCACGACTTCCTCTAGCCATTTCCTACATTAAGATGAGTGACATTTTAGGTTTTATGTGACGTAGAGTTTCCAAGTTTTGAATACATGATAAACAGATAAGCGCAGACGTCAATACGTTTATTTATATACTAGCCGTGTGCCCGCGCGTTGCGGCGGCAACAGTTTATAGCGTTTTATTTGTCTTCTGTTTGCGCGTTTGACGACGACGACAATTTACAACGCAATATCCGTTTATGTTAGCACGATGCGGCCCGATGACAAGTGAATGGAAAAAAACGAAAGTGTTTTAGAAACAAAATAATGGTAAGAGTTTTGATGAATAAGAGTATTGTTGGGTGAAACTAATGGACACAAACGAAAGCATTTTAAAAGGATACTTTTATACGGGATAAGTTTCATGTTTTAGTCAATAAGAATTTAAAAATGTCAGAATGGAAAATAAACCTATAAATTATATATTATCAAATTTGGTGGTGCAAACAAACAGTATTCGTATATGGCTTATTTGTTTAAACCCATATAAATTACAAGTATTGTAATATGATCTTCAATTGCATTACAAAGATTAACATAAAAATCTAACTTTTAGACTCCATCAAAATATGTTTTAGACTTTAATTTTTTTAGTTTAATCATAATGGGTATCATCTTAACAACAATTTAACGAAGATACCTAAAACTTTAAATACTCGTTATACAGAAACAATCATCCAACGCGGTACTTGTTTTTTGTTAGTTTATCAATCCTTTCATGATATTTTACATTGTATGTTTGTTAGTTTTCTCATTCATCCAAAAATGTAACAAAAAATCAACAAATGAACCAAAGTTATTCTTAACGGCTATTAGCGACTTCTGCACCCCAAATCTCAGATTTCCAACATATTCGAGCACACATAACACCAATAATCATGTAGATGGATCCAACAAACACAAATCTATAGCATACAACATCAGATCTAGTAAGGAAAGTCGCGCGATGTCGCGTCGACGACAATCAAGTAACACGGGCTATAGGAGATAGTAAAACGGGCTATAGGAGATAGTTTTTGAAGTAACAAAATACCATATATTACCAGAAATTAACTTTAAAACATCAATTTATAAGCTTGAATTCTATCAGTTATGGTCCATAAATACACATTAAACCTCCCATCCTTATAAAAACTCAGTTTACATTTAAAACCACACAATCATACCCCAATTTATGAGCATGAATCCGAACCAGCCCAGTTAGAGAACCTAAATGATCGCCTAAACTTAGTTCTGCACAAAACCAGTTTCTGGGTCAAGCCTATCTTGCTTAAAACCAGTTAAAATCGAGTAATGGAAGGACAAAACCAGATCGGTGTTTAACCTGATTTTAAGGAAAACCATACCTGGTTGGATCAAATCAGTTTCCAACCAGATTCAATGTTTATATGACTATTTTTTTCACACAAACTGGTTTCATACTTGCAAATTAGAGAGCATCCAATGATTTCAAACTTCTACTTGTAGAAAAAATAAAGCCTTGAGAATATTTAAGAACGAAAGATTCAACTGAAATGAGTTGATAGCTCATTGCTTTGGTGGATATGTGAATTTACCTACAGAAAACTCATAGCAACATCACACATGTATGTTTTAAAATGAAATGAGTTGATAGCACACCGTAAGGCTCCACAGGATCACAACCACAGTTTGAAAAATTCAAAATCAGAAAAAAAGCAATCAAATTTTCAAAAATGAAACGGGTCAAGTGGTATGAAATAAATTAGTCAATTCTTAAAACACGTGCATAATCAATCCCTAATTAATTTGTTCAAGCCAAATAAACATGAATTACTTGACACGATTTTACTTAAGCAGAATTTGCAACTCATATGAAAAAGAAAACACGTACATACACATGCATATATAAACGAAATACCTCAAGTGCAAAGCAAGATACGGGTCTCCATTTTTTCGCATTCTTGCAACCAATGTCTTCCTTAATTCCTCAGTTGGTGTAGATCACTTTAATGCTTTGCAATTAACACAACATCTTAACTTCTGCATAGAATTGGGGATGTCGTGGTTGGCAATTCTGGAATCGGTATGAATGAATTACACAACTTTGTGATGTTTCAGAATGGCACAACCTCCATTTTATAATAACTAACCTGATAATAAAGAATGAAAGCAATGACATGTAAAGTACCAACAGATGCATGTTTTTACTATACAATCAAAAATGTTCTTAGACAACAACAAATATTAAGATTTTTCTTAAAACCGAATCCCAGGTATGCATACATGATTGTTGGTTACATTTATTGAAAACCCATATAGCCACACAGTATGCAGACATGATAGGATCATCTGCTTAAGATGGGTAATGTACAACCTAAAGTAGCTGTAAGGATCAGGTAACAATTGAAAATGCATGTAACCTTTTGGTTTGAAATTAGAAAAATAGATAAAAGCAGTTTATAAGATAGAGATTTAAATGCGTTTGTAGTTTGTACCATAAATTAACTTCCAAAACTGAAGTTGATTTGAACCACCTAAATAAACTAACTTGCACAGACCTTGAATGAGCAAAGACAACTGATTTGAGAGCAATTAAACAGTAAAGGAGAACCACATAGCCTGAAAAACAGAAAAGGAATAAGGTAAAAAAACAACCCAACAAAGAAAATAGAATACAAACATGAAATATAACTGTTTGTAAGATATAAAGTTCTATTGTTTTGTAGCTATGTTCTCCAACTATGGCACCATACCTAAGTTACTAATAGAGACCTATGTTAGAAGAAGTGCAAAATGAGAATAATGCAGCGGAAGGACTGTATCATAAGCATGTGTAGCGGTACCTTCACAAGAAACTATTAGCATTCGGCACATCATAAAGCCAACATAAAATAACCAATCACAAGTCTATTAATCAACAACAAACACCAACTACATTTTAAGAATAATAACAAAATGAACACTTGAGTAACAGATGTACTGTAGTCACATTCGTCACCCAAAACCTACCATCTGGTAATTAACTTTACAAACTTTGTTTGTAGGTTTGAAAAGAAATGCTTACATCTGATGAAGATTCATCCACCGGTAGGAAAATAAAAAACTAACCTGTACAGTATAGACCATGATTGATCAAGCACACATGTTTCAACCCAATAGAACAGAAGAAACAAACCACAAATTCTTTAAAGGGGAATCCAAATTTAGTAAAAATAAATAACCATTTGATCTAGATAGCCTAAACTTTGTCCCCCAACTCTTGCACCGTACCTCAGTTGCTAATAGGAAAATGAGTGAAACGAAAGAACGGGAGAAATACCGACTTTAGAAGAAATGTACTCATATATTTAAGCTTCATAAAAGCAATATACGGCAACCATTATAGACAAACTGAGGCCTTATAAATTAACGACATAACAAAATGAGTGGCTAATATTAAAGAAGACCTGAACTTATTAACGAAATAACGAAATGAGTGGTCAACCTATTTATATCCTGTTTAAAATGACAATTGAAGTGGTCAACCTATTTATATCCAGAGTTAACAAAACTGCCATGTTCAAGCTCAAAAGCACCTAAAGGCTAAATAATGTGTGCAGAAGTATAATCTATTAACGAACCAAAGAAAGAGTAACTTATTGCTTACTTGTATTTTGCAAGGAGATAAAAGCACAGTAACAACCTGTAAACAATGATGTTCTGTCAGGTTAATATGGGGGGAAATAAACAACTAAGAGAAACTAATTGTTTCAAGTAGAACCGCTATTTTTTTTTTGTCAAAACACGACATGTCAAGCACCTCTATAACATGTAAAACACCTCTATAGTAGAAAAGACGTACCTTCAAACTAAGAATAGGGAAGACAGAAAACTATACCTGCCAATAAATTTAGTTAAGAATTGATTACAGTGATTACAAAGACACGAACAATTGTATAAACAGCATAAAACATGTTTATAAGAAGTTCAAACATATTTTCTAGTGAAGCTTATTATCTGCTCAAAGATATTTATATTTGAGATTAAACATATATAAACTTTTATTAAAAGTTAACTTATTGAACGCCACTATAGCAAGTCAATTTAGATAAATATATATAAATACATACATGCCACTGTAATCTACATTAGAATCATTATAGTTCAGTATCCTTATTAACATTTCACATGTTAAACTTGAAATTCATTTAAAAAGTCAAAAAAAAGTCAATTACTTGTATGACCCTATATTTCCCATAAAAAGGTAATTGTTAAACAAACAATGACATCTGAAAGGTAATAAATCACATACAAATGCACCTGCAACGAACAACCCTTCATGCACAGGGGTTAAAGACAATCAAAATAGCACAGCTGTACATTGAAAAATGACAATCTAAAAGAAGCAATGAACTTACCAAATATGCATAGAATGCAACAAAAAGAAATGGCTGAAGAGTGTTTACCAAGAGAACTTCCTCGTGGCGATCCGTTACAAAAAAAATCCCCAAGCTACTCAAACCCTAAACCATAAAAACAATCTTAACAAAACTGAAACTGAAATTTGACCAAAGCATCAGTATACCTCAGATTTCAAGTGCCTCATATGTTTATACTGACTCCCACGAACATCTTTTACAACATCCTTTCATGCTTTCTCGCTCGTTGTTTCCAAATCTTGTATGTGAAAGGAATGCTAATACAAGATTTTCTACAGAAGCAATCAAATCTGAAACTGAAAGCAATACTAAGCAATTCAGAAGCACAGGTGGTTCACCTCCATGTGGTTCACCTCCATGTGTGTTGCTCCATCCCTAAACATTAATTCATTTTAGAAAACAAATACAAATAGATTATTTCTATCAAATCAAATCTGAAACTGAAAGCAATACTAAGCAATTCATGACTAAAGATTCTCATTTGTTAGACTTTGTAGACAACTATAACCATACAAATTATGATACCAAACATCACAATTCAATGGTGTGTACCAAGTTTCTGTTAATTATATTTCCACTGCATTAATCAACAAAAAAAATGATCAATATTTGAAGTATACACACCGTAATAGATAGAACGCAATAAGGAGGTCCCAAAACAGTGTTGTAGGTGAAGAACATAGCAGAGGATACATAAGGTTTCAGTTATGATACAAAATCGAGCATAAAAGAACAAAGTTGCGAGTAAAATGGTTTTCCGGCGTAGCCAAAAATTAGGGTTCATAGCTGGAAGATGAGTGGAATCGGGAAGAAAAATGAAAGAGGTCACCTTCAATCTTCACCTGTGGGGAAATTACGGCTTGCGAAAGGAGATCCTCTATTCTTATTTTCTCTCGATTTGGATGTGGACAACGCGATTAACATCTGTGGAACCAAATTCCACTGTTCTCTTCTCTCGATCCGGATGTTGAAGACGCGAACAACATGAATCGTCTTGATGATGAATCTGTAATTTGAAATAAAGAGAAGGTCCTGGATTTATAGCCACGCAGAATCCGTAACGATCCTCAATCTTGGCCTTTCGATGAGTAATGATCATGTTTCAACGAAGATGATGAAGGTATCCAGCAATGGCCAATGGAAGGGAGGAGAGAGGGTGGAGCAGCGTTCACGAAGGCGGCTTTTGGTGGTTATGCGTGTGCAGTTTTCTTGTGTGCAGGAAAGGAAAAGCGTGGTTCAAGAAAGCAGGTGGGTAATTCCCATTTTAACCTTAGCGGATGAGAAACTGGTGTTTTAATTAAGCTGCTTAAAACACTTATACACACCGCATAAACTCTTGTACGCGTCTTAAAATTAAGGAATTTAATGACAAAAATGCCCCCATGAACCAATATGTATTATATAGTAGTATAGATAATGTCTTCAAAACTTATCTTCATCTATTCACATGCATCCTTTGTGTCCACATCCTAGTATCAAATAAACTTTCTCGCACTTGGCCATATAATAACCAGTGCTTAGGGTATACTTATATAGTTAATACCAAATTGCAGTAGCTAATTGCAATTGGGTATTTTCCATACTCATATATCCTAAGTCCCTGTCCATTATATTCCTAATGCACATTCTACCCATGGGCATAGCTATCAATACTGGCATTTGTCTCATCTTACTTGGCTTCCCCAGAGTCCTAGTTTAAGTCTAGACACTGCAATAGTATCTAAATCTCTTAAACCAAGGCTCTGATACCAACTTGTGACGCCCACTCCCAGACTTGGCCCTAGGAGCGGTCACGCATCGGATTTACTCATGAACACAAGGTACAACAGAGATAACTAAAGCAGCGGAAATAAAAACTTTTATTCATATGCCAAGTATTACATAGTAAGAGAGACAAATACAAAAGAGAAATAAACATCTCCATGCCAGTTTTCAGAAATGTCTTCTCTTGATAGCTTGACATTGTCTTGATAGTATATGCCACCTAGTTCCTGCTCACATCTCAGCCTTCCCTTTTCGATCCGAAGGTCCAGCCTCATCTGACATACATAACTTAACAAGTCAGCTTACGCTGGTGAGTTCTACGTTTTGGGAAAACTTTACCTTTCGAAGGTACTTAGGTTTGTCAAACATATTTCTGCAATTAGACAATCAAACACAAAGCATATAGCACATATATTCACATATTCTAACCTCGTGAATAGACTAACCTTCTGTTGCTTTGTCATCCTTGTCTCATAATAACTGTTATCTTAGGGAAATAGTGTTTCTATTTGCTTTACGAACACATCGTGTAGCAATGGTCCCTTTAGTTTTGACACTATATAGCTTTGACGCTATCTGGCTTTGACGCCGCTTAGCTTTGACGCTTTCTGGCTTTGACGCCGCTTGGTTTTGACACCATTGGGACAACACTATTTAACTTCTTGTTTCAGAAGTCCCTTACTTACCAATCTTTCCTTGATCACCATTCTTATTCTATTCTACTAGAAACATCGAAATGGCATTCTATATTTCCTCTACTCATCATCGTACAATCAATACATATAACAAGCAATTATAACAATTGAGAGTATTTTCATAAAACGTTATGTATATCAGCCCAAAATGGTTTAAAGCATTTAAACAATTTAAAAGAGGGCTCATAGAACTCACCTTAGCTTTGCGAAGCTATTATTCTTGGGTTAAGTTCTCGTGAATCAGTTTCTTAATTCCTTTAACGTAATGTCCCTATCAAGACATCCTAAAGGTTACAATTCACATTTAGGACTTACCCCATTATCCCAAAACCCAACTTTTTATTGGTTAATACCCTTAATAGTCAAAATGACCATTTTGCCCCTTTTACATATTTTGTTATATCTTTATCAATTCTTTGCTCCTTAACGTTTACCGCTCGTGTTTCCTCATGACCGATCATTTGGCGGAATTACTATGAGGAATAGTCACGGGGTTTGGAATTTGGTGACGATCGTTACCGGCCGTGTAGGCGTCATTGACGACCATGAGGCGGAATTACTACAATCGTTGCACCGAGTAATTTAATTATAAATTACCAAAATTTGAACTCATATATACTTAATATATATGTAAACATGTTACCATACCAAATTTCAAGTCCCCATACCTTCCGGATTATTTTATATTAAATATCCATATTCCGAAACCCTAATTACCCAATTTTCTCGTTTCTATAGCAAAACTCATTTTTATTCAAAACCATCTTAGGGTATTATCCATTATGACATTTTATAATATCCCTTAAAATGGAAAAGCTTAATTCAAAACCGTTTACTCGATTTGGGTAGAATAACGTCATGAAAACCCTAACGTTGCACCTTTCGTCTTCACCAAAGGTAATGTCTTTCACATCTGCTTGTACTGAGGTTTTGACCGACTTCTTGGGTACGTCTGATTTGGTCTCCCTTGCGTGTCTTTTAGCTGTAGAATAAGAAGTACAACATATATCAGATCCACCATAAATAAAATAAATTACCTTTGCATACGGTGATGGGGATGCCGCTCGCTCAGGATGTGCGCGTGATCTGTCTGTATCCTGGGTCTGGTCAGTGCCCCTGGATTTCGCAGGCTGGTCAACGCCCTTGGATTTGTTCTTCTTTCTTCCTAAGAGCTCCTTCAAGAAGCCTTTGCTCAACAGGAAACTAATCTTACGCATAGCTATGCAATCCTCGGTCAAATGGCCAAAGTCCTCATGGTACCCACACCATTTGGATATGTCCTTCCAGGATGTTTGTTTAGCCATCTTCCTGGACCACCTCGCTCTGTCCCCCAAGTCCTGCATAGCGTTAATCACACCTGCAACATCAGTAGCAAAACAAAACTCGTTAAAAGTAGGATACTCTTCGTCATCCTCATCTTCACCCTGATCGACCCTGTTAACCCTAGGATTATCGGGTTCGGAATAGGGTTTAGGCCTCTGGGACCTAGGATGTAGTGGTTCTGATTTCCTATTGGAGGAGTCGTATCCTGGGACTGCATCCACTTTTTCCTGCACTTTCTTGTCCTCTTCAAGTCTGATGAATCGTAGGGCCCTATGCCTCACTTCATCAAGCATGTGATAGGGATTCATCACAAGATCTTGGTAGAAGGGTGATACCTTATTAAGGCCCATTTTGAACGCTTGGACTGCGGTAGCCATATCCATGTTGGAAATATCTAGGACATCCCTGCCAAACCTGTTCACATAATCCCTAAGTGACTCGTTAGCATTTTGGGTAACCCTGTAAAGATCACTCGTCAGTTTTTCGAAACTGGGACTACAAGAGAACTAGTTATTGAACAAATTAACTAAATGAGGAAAATATGTGATAGAAAAAGGTGGAACACTCAGTAGCCACTTCAAAGCTGAGCCTGTGAGTGTCGACCCAAAACCTTTGCATATGAATGCCTCCTTGATTTCAGGGGGCATATAGATTACTTCCATCCTTTCCATGTACTGGGCCACATGTTCCTCCAGGTCAGTTGTGCCATCGTACAACTTCATATTGGGGGTTTGGAACCTCTTGGGTATTTCTACGTCACATATTGGGGGAGCAAACCTTGAAAGTCGATGATTCGCCGGTGCTACTTCAGGAATGGGTTGGACCACTCCAGGGACACTTGAAATCATTTCTTTTAGTTTCTTTAGCTCCCTGGCCACTGCTGGGCTAACATGCATCCTGTATAAATTCATTAGTATGAGCATTAAGATTAGGGGTTCCTAGGATGTTACCAGTATCTTGGGTTTGTGATTTGGATGTCATCCACTAGGCTAGAACCGTTCCTAGGACTGTTGATTTGTAGCCTTATAGCCTAAACAGGAGACGCGGGTGTATGATCCGCTCTGTTCATCTTCGATCTTAGCCTGGCCATATTTCCAAGCACATCCTGGTTCACTTTTTGCTGTTGCTCCATGTACTGCATCTTTGCGAACATGGTGAGGGATTCATCATTTGAGACCATTACTGGGATTTCTCCATCACTTCTTGATCCCGTGACACCCTAGTTGACAGTCCGACTGGTGTTGCGGTTCATGGTATTCGTTGTTGATGTGGTAACTCGTGGCGGTGGAGGAGGAAGGATAGTGCTCGTTGCAGAAGAGGTGCTCACAGGGGTAGACGCATTCGAGGTACTTGGTTTTGTTGCCATTTTTTGATAATTTTTTGTAAAAATCAAGTTAGAAATGAATCTAACAAGAGTTTGGAATAAGATTGACACCAGTTGCCCCACAATGGGCGCCAAATTGTTTTGGCTAAAAATTACAAGACTTAATTTAGTAACCAAATTAGTTTGTGAGATTAGGTGCCTTGAATGCTAAGTTTATAATGTAAGATCTTTCTAGGGTTGGTGGCAACTCAAACATAGCTACTTATTGTTTGTGCTCATATTGTAAATCTTTCATTTCACTTTTATTTTGTACTTAGACAATTCTATTGATGTTTATCATTCAAGTATTTGATGTTTTGTATTTCATATGTAATGTCTTAACTTGTGTTGATCATTGATATTGAGATAATTTCCCTTGTTCATTTCTATTGTGATGTGAAAGTCTGGATCCATACTCCGTGTCATTTCATGATAATTTACTTGGCTTATGATAATAATTGAACGTGTCTTCATAATACCAACCTTTAGTGATTCCATAATGATTCTTGACGTTTTATGGGTGTACTTGGTGATTACTAACATGTCTTGGCGATTTGGACATTATACTTGGCGACCTCACCAAGAACTGCAAAGTGTTCTTGGCAATTTCATGATTACACTTGGCGATCTGGTCTGCCTTCTTGGTGACCTCGCCAAAACCTTGGCGACCTCACCAAGCTTTGGCGACCTCACCAAGGCTTGGTGATCTCACCAAGTGTTCTTGGCGCTCTCAATTTTGTTCTTGGCAATCTCGTTAGTCTAATGTCATAATTTTCACTAACTCCAATAACATTCTCTTGTAATCGGTGCAATGACGGCCTGTACTCTCTCCAGTATAAATAGCAACATAGGAATACCCTAAAATAAGCTTCTGGATGGCTATGGAAGAGAGCGCACTTGTGTGTGTGAAAACCCTCGTGTTCTTGATTTGATCATGGATTCATGATTTCCGCACTTGAATCTGTGCATTGGATGAGTAAAGGCTCAAATTTGGTCCTGACAAATGGTATCAGAGCCATTGTTCTTCATGTTATTGAGTTTTTCTCAAAAACTTGAAGAATCACTCATTCAAGTCATTAAATCTAGTTGTTTGAATGATTCCTTGACCTATTTTGAATGAAAATTCACAAGGAATATGTTGGAATGCTTAGTTTTCATCAATAATCACAATAAATGGGTCAATTTTGGATATTTTCAGATTTATGTGAACACATCTGTGCGTGAATTTTTGAATTTAAAATCATTTTTTCCACTGATTTTGAGTCAAAATTGAACATACACGCATGTTAGACTCATGATTTAGGGATGATAGCAACTTGAATCACTCAAAAACATCAAGTACTGAAGATTTTAGAGCAAAAATTGTGTTCTTGGAAGATGTTCATAAAAGTCACTATTTGATCCGATTTCACATAGATTAAGTTTTTGGAGCTTGTTGCAGTTAACAAATTTGTTCCTAAGCAAATTCCTAAACTATTGGTGCAATAAAAACTTGATTTCGTGAAATTTGATTTTGACCTAGTGATTATGCTCAAGAACATAGCTGGAAACTTTCTAAGTCTTGAAAATTTTGAAAAATTACAAATTTCACATTATTGCTTGATTGATTCAAACTAAATAAGCTTCATGATATTTGTTTTGTAGGTTTTGAGCAATTAACCTCAATCTTAGCATCCGTTGAAGCAATTTATGAATTCTCAACCCGTTTGACCCATTAAGCACTTTTGTGAAGAAACCCAAATTATTTCACCATGTCTGAATTCAACACTGGAAACCAAATGTTCCAAGGGAACAATAGGCCTCCAAAACTACTCGGGGCTGCCAATTATGATGACTTGAAAAAGAAATTTTAGCGTCACCTTGAGTATCTGGATTATGATCTGTTAACCTCGGTGAAGAATGGTCCTAAGGTGTTCTATGTGGAGCCAGTGACTGTAGTTGGTGCTGACCCACCTCCTGCTCAGAGACGTATCATAAAGAAAGTTGAGGACTACACACCCTCTGAACATACTCAAATGAAGGTCGATAAACGTGCTCGCGAGTGTATCAAAATGGCATTGTCTGATGACATAGCTTTCATATTCACTGAAGCAACCTCTGCTCATGAAATCTAGGTTGCACTTGAGAAAAAGTATGAGGGAAACATTGAGAGCAAAGAAAGGAGACCGGACTCTCTCAAACTGCGATTCAACACTTTTGCTCACAATGTTGGAGACTCATTTGAGACTAATGTGACAAAGTTTTGCAGACTTATCTATGAAATGCAAAATAACCAAATCCGACCTGAGATGCCAGCCATATCTAAGAAAATTCTGAAGTCACTTCCTCGGGACTTTGCTCCATATGTTATCTACCTGCTTAAAAGCAGTGATTTAGCCACTGTTGACTACATGGATCTCATTGACAAAGTCAGAAGCTATGAAATTGCAGCTATTGAAAGAGATGGAAATTCACTCATGGGGAAAGTTACAAATAAAAGTACCAATCAACTTGCTCCAAATGCTGACTTCATTGCTCCAAATGAGACTGACCTGGAATTTCCTTACTTTGCTGGTGGGTCCTGCTCCTCGGTTCAAGCCTTAGCTCAAGTTTCTACTCAACCACCTGTCTCACCAGTGAATCTATCACATGCCACATACAAATCTGGACCTTCACCTGTTGGATTGACAAACAAATAACAGGAGTTATGTAATGCTTTTGTGGCATGCCTTGCTTCCCAAATGTCAGGGAGTATTGAGAGTATGTCTTTGTGCCAAGAAGACTTAGACCAAATACCTGCCGATGACCTCGAAGAAATGGATATCAAGTGGCAACTTGGTATGATTTCTGCCCGTACAAGAAAGTTTTTCAAGAAAACTGGGAGAAAGGTATTGCAGTCACAACCCAATGCTTCTATTGGCTTTGACAAATCCAAGGCCCAATGCTACAACTGTCAAGGCTTGGGTCACTTTGCAGGTGAATGTAAGAAGCCGAAACTGAGACAGATCCCTGTGACGTCTGGAGGAAACAATAATTTTGGTCAAAATCAAGGTAACTACTCATATCAGAAGTCACAACCTGCTGCTTTAAATTACCAGGGTTCTAGTTCCAACAATGTTAAGTGTGCTGACAACCCAGAGAAGGCACTCGTGTCACTGAGTGATCCTAACTACACATGGTCCAATCAGACTCATTCATCGGCTAATGTTGATTATGCATTGTTGTTACACAAGGGCTTGCTGCCTTTTGATCCATTCTT
>JBCNJP010003631.1:0-15000 GCA_039602395.1 Deinandra increscens subsp. villosa | reverse complement strand
AGCTAAAGAAGAGTTTTATTGAAGATACAAGATACAAGTTTTAAGTGGAAGCTGATACTAAACATGCCGAGGGGGAGTTTGTTGATACATAGTTCCTGATTGTCACGTGAAGTATCAAATACAAGACAATGTTGCAAGATTGCTATGATCCGAACTATAGGCGAACTCAGAGTTCGGACACATACGAACATGGTCCGAACCTGAGGTTCGGCTGATCAGGTTTTGGCTTGTGTAGTTTAACTATAAATAACATTCTCTTATATAGATTTAGGAACTTCTTGGGCATATCTTGTATGTGTACTATGTGGTGTTTCTCAGTGGTCTAATACAAATCCTTTGTATTTACATCTGGTTTCATTCACGTTTAACATAGATTTCGTTTCGACCGAGTAGACGATCCACCGCTCACGCACTTTCATCTTATTACCTTTAAAATATAACATTTAATACATCCATATATATTGTTGTGACGTGCTTATTTATATCTACGAGTTGACATAATTCTTTCAACATCTCGATATAAATTTTATTCAAAACCGTAAATTTCACCCGGCTCGGTTTTGAATAAAATCTATGTTAGCACATAGAATGGTACATTCGAAACTTTATCTAAGATTCTATTTCTAAAGTTAACACAGAAAATCTAGATATACGCAAAAATTAATTATAGAGTCGTTGTCACACCCCAACCGACAGCGGAATATGTCGGGACATGATAATTGTCCAGATGCATCCAACACTATTGAATGGTGTAATATTTTTAATCAACCCATTTCATATAATCCAAAAGTTATACAATAATCAAATTGAAATACATTGAAGATAACAAGAAATTTTATTAAGTTTAGGTCACAACTAGGTCCGCATGCATCCTCAGTATCATTTATAGCATCAACAAGACAACAACATCAAAACCTGCAACATGTACAAAATAAGGGTCAACTATGAATAGTTGGTGAGTAAACATAGATTTGATATACTAATATAGATTAAAACATGCGAGTCAATGAGTTAAGTGAGATCCAATATGATAACATGTAATAAATCAAACAACATAAGAGCAACGAACCCAAGCCCTCGGCATTTAGGCTTTCAATCACTCGACGCCCAAACCAGGCAGGCCAGGCGGGTTGTCACACCAACATATCCGTTATTGTAACCCCAGCTCAGTGAGTTAATGAGATACATCTAAAGATCGAGTTCTAGTTCGAGTTCCATAGGTCGATCGATCCAGTAATTATTCATATAAGTTCACCTATAAGAGCACACGTAAACACATAGAGTTCGCATGTAGTTTGTGTACGCATGCATCCTCAGTATCATTTATAGCATCAACAAGACAACAACATCAAAACCTGCAACATGTACAAAATAAGGGTCAACTATGAATAGTTGGTGAGTAGCTTGTGACTGGTGGTACACGTGGGTCCAATCTTCGTCTTCTTGGGTCACTTGGGCCTTGCATATGGTGTTCTGTAGCAATCGGCTCAGTCTCAGTCATTTCTTCAGTAACAGAAGCACTAAGGGGAGGATCCTCTGTGGCTTTCCGTTTTCTTATCAGTGGCGTCTCAGCAGGTTCAGTCTCAACTTCCTCTAGAGTGATGTCATCAAGATATGTGTCATAGTTGACATTATCTTCACCTTCAAAATTCAGTGCACCAATCCGCACATCTTCTAAGTCAAACCCTTCCCAGTCAGAGTCATCGGGAAGGTCAACAACTTTCTTTGGAGGAGGAGGTTGACTATGTTCTTCTTCAATAGAGGCATTTCTGTTTACTGGAACTTCTTGTCTCACTATTTCTCCAAATTCTGCAAATTTATCACCAAATGGCATCTTATCAGACAGTTTCTTCTTTGGATTTATCATTGGAAACACCTCAATGCCCATTGGCTTGGTATCATGTGTGTCATTAGTCTTCCTCAGTACTGGATATCTTGAATCCAGAACTAGCTGGATGAATCTTGGAACAGCAGCAAACTTCTTGTCTCTGGACACTACTGCCTTCACATCTTCAAATATCATTCTGGACCAGTTGAACCTAACACCTCTGATCAGTGACACCATGGCGTGGGTGTGCACTTGATTCAACTGATCTGTAGAGCTCTTCTTTGCAATGACACACTTTTGCAAGTAATGTGCCAGCATCCTCCAATATGGTGGAATAAGAGCTTTCATGGTGGGAGGAGATATTGTAAGATAGCCCATTTCTTTCAGACACTGTGACGCCATCTCTTTGTCCAGAACAGTGGGATCAGCAGCAACATCTTTAAGTCTGAGTGCCTGTCTGAAAGTCTCTTCAGTCAACCTCACCTCAGTAGATTGAATCTTGGCAATTATCTGCTTTCCATCTTCTGATACATCTGCTGTCTTCCAAAACTCTTGTTGCATACGTTTGCATATAACCGGGTTTGCTGTTAGTGCATAGTGTAGACAGCACTTCTTCAATCCTGCTATCATCGACAGGTACTTCTCTTTGTATTCAGCAGGCGGGTCCAGCAAATAAGCAACCTGATTGTGATCTTTGACAAACTCTAAATCCCTACACTCACAGACACAGATAAACATCTAAAACACACAAAAATTTATTAGTTTTAGGGATTTCTTGAAAAACGGGCAGCATAACGACTTAAAATTGAATGAAAAACCATTGAAAACATCATCAGGTACCTTTCCGATCGAAAAACAGGGTTTTCGATCGGAAAGCATCCATCCGATCGGAAAGTCATTTGGTTACCAAGATCCCTGGTCGAAAAGTGTTGGCCTCGATCGAGAAGTCCAGGCTCTGATCGGAAAGCCTAGTTCCTCGATCTAAATGTCAGATCACCGATGACGGGTGGTCGAAAAGTACTGGATTTGGATCGAAAAGCTTAAGGCTCGATCGATAAGTCCAAGCTCCGATCGAAAAGCATGACTCTTGATCGGAAAGCCTGGTCTCTCGATCGAGAATTCCAAATCATCGGTGCTCAGCGATCGAAAAGTGTCAGGGGGCTGATCGAAAAGCCCCTGACTTGATCGAAAAGTCCTTCTTCTTCGGTATACACCTGCAACTCAATCAAACATTCAACTTTTGGGTGATTTAACACTCAATAACAGTCCCAAACCTCTGTAATCACAGTTTTTTACCCGTCCCAACCAGTAATTTCAAGAAAAATCAAACATACTCGGGTCGATCCTGAACGGGTCTAGCTGCGCGCTTCAATCGGGGTGCCATAGCTCGAAATCAACAGTGAGGGAGTGGTTGGTGATGGATTCCGAGCAAGGTAGTGGTGTCGGATGGTTGTAGCGGTGGCGGAGGGCGGCAGATTTGAAGACACAGTGGCGGCGGCGCTGTGGGTTAATGGAGGGGCAGTGGCGGTTGGTTTTTCACGGGAATGGTAGTGATAAGGTCGCGAGGTGGTGGTGATGGCGGAGGCGGTGTGCGATGGTGACGACAGTGTGCGGTGGTGGTGATCGGCGAAGGTGGGTGGTGGTGTCTAGGGTTTTGTGAGAGAGATGGAAAAGGGTAAAGTAAGAAAAGGGGGTGCCGACCCTCCCTTTTCTTCTTTCAAAAGAATTTTAAAAATAATTCACTTTGGCCCCCCTCAACATTTGGATGTTAATCCTTTTATCCCACAAACTTTAAACAACCAAATTAGTCAAACTTAAACCCCGTTAACTACATAACGCTTCCCCTGAACTCAAGCCCGAGAGATTTAATATCTAGCAACTTAACAAATAAAGAATAAGACAAAACAAAAACAAAACGTTAAGATAAAATTAAAAAAAAACAAAATAAAATTCTTAACAGACTGAGTTTTGATTGAGAAGCTGTTATAAGGGATCATACCAGATAATCTGTGACTGAGGAACCCTTTTCAGCTTCAGTTACTTCGCGTGTTCAGGTGATTACCGGTATTTTGGTCCATCTTTAAACTCATGCCGCTTTCGCTTACTCAAGCAGTTTCATCACACAATTTATATTTTAAGGTTTATTTAATTATGACAATCTATCCAGATCACACACATAAGTCCTAGGTATAATTTGTACAATCTATCAAGCACACCTGGTTTCCGTACAACATTTTTCACGACACCTTTCCTTAAGCCCAACATCATGCTCCAGACGGGTTGAGAAAAGAAAAGAATAGATCATGGGGGTTTTGTTGGATAATTATACAAAGTCAGCTGAATTGTTGAAACATTTTTAACAATGTTCTCATCAGTGACAAAGGCTGAGGGTTTTGGACGCTTGAGGGTCTCTTTTGATTGTGCACTTGGCATCTTTTGGTTTATCATATATATACAATGTGATCTTAACACGTACGTGGATCAGGGTGGTTCCAGATCTCCGCTTTCGCAGAACAGAGGAGTCCTGACTCACGTACAACATTCCCAGGTCATTGCTTACGCAAAGCAGAGGGAATGGGATTTTTTAGCATGACATTAACACTCAGAACCGGGCGTGTGTCTTAGGATACCTGATGCACAGTCAAATAGGAATTGTACTAACCTAAGTGTGTGCTCCCTTTCAAGCATCATATGTTATCTTCAAGTGTTGTGATAAAACATACCTTTTGATTGATTGTCAGCAGAGCCTACCAAGCATATCGACCATGAATCACTGCTTTTCACATCCACCTTACACGTGTCAGTCAGCAAACACCTGGAAATTTATATCACTTCCCTGCCTGGTCAACCAAACCAGAAAAAAAATTTAAAAGCACACACATTTGAGGAAATGAATATCTTATATCTTCCCCTTGCTTTTAGATTTTTTAAACTACCAAGAAGACACTATTTTTGTATTTTTTCAATTTTTTTTTTGTATTTTTGAATTTTTTTCATATTTTTTTTTAATAAAACAAATTGCCAGACTACTCATCAAAGGCTATCATTCGAAGGCCTTTGAGACACATTTCAAAATTTGCACTTGGAAGGGGTTTGGTGAACATATCCGCCACATTGTCCTCCGATTCCACCCGTTCCAGATGAATGAGCCTGCGGTCATAGCAATCCCGAATGAAGTCCGTTTTGATATCTATGTGTTTGGTTTTAGAATGCTGCACGGGATTTTTTACAATTCGCAAAGCAGCATTATTGTCACAAAAAATGAGAGAATCGAAAAAAATCAAACCGTAATCTCCCAGCTGATGCTGCAACCAAACCACCTGAGAGCAACAGGCAGATGCAGCAACATACTCTGCCTCGGCTGTCGACTGGGACACCGTGTGCTGTTTCTTACTTTGCCAAGACACCAGCCTGTCGCCTAAAAATTGAGCTCCAGCAGATGTGGATTTCCTGTCAAGCTCATTGCCACCATAATCACTGTCAGAAAAAGCATACAGGTTAAATCCAGACTCTTTAGGGTACCAGAGGCCTAGACGAGGCTGACCCTTCAAATATTTAAAAATACATTTCACAGCAGAAAGATGAGAGAGTTTCGGATTAGCCTGATAGCGTGCGCATTGGCACACAGCTAGCATGATATCTGGACGGCTGGCGGTCAAATACATCAGAGACCCAATCATGGACCGGTACATGTGTTCGCTCACTGGTTGCCCATCTGGATCCCTGGAAAGTGCTGGTCGAAAAATGCTTTTCGATTGGAAAGGTTGAGGGTCGAAAAGTCTGGGACGATCGAAAAGTGAGGGACGGATCGAAAAGTCTCAAAGGGGACTTTTCGATCAAAGAGCACAGTGGATCGAAAAGTCACAGGGGACTATTCGATCAAAGAGGCTGATCGAGAAGTCTCAAGGGGACTTCTCGACTGAGATGGGCGGATCGAAAAGTCTCAGAGGGACTTTTCGATCGAGGACACTGATCGAGAAGTCACAAAAGGGGACTTCTCGATTGGGAATGCAGGTCGAAAAGTCACTTAGGGGACTTCTCGACTGAGATGATCTGATCGAAAAGCCACAAGAGGGGATTTCTTGATTGAAAAGGGTCGGCAGAAACGGCTTTTCGATCAGACTGGCTGATCGAAAAGTACACAGCAGGGTCGAAAAGTGTCAGAAACACGAACACAGCTTCAATAAAGCTTCTGTCTTGAGTGGTAACCTGCACAAAAACACCTCCGAATGCGCTAAAAGCTGAAAATCACCACAAAACTCAGAACGTTAGTACTCAAAAACTTGAATCTGATATCGCGAGAGCCTCGAAACTTGCGTTTCTTGGCTCTGATACCAATTGTAAGGATCAAACTAACCCTCACGCGATATCAAAGACTAGCAAAACCGTGCGGAATCCGGTTTAGCTAGGTGATTCATGTATAAACAATATAATCAATAATCGAAAAGTATAATGCACTAGGAAACACAAACCAATTGAAACGTGAAAGAAAGAACACTTGAATTAATCACCGATTGCTAGGTTACACCTTGTTCGAAATTCTTGGAGAATTTCGATATCACCACCAATTTACCAAAAACACTAGCCACCCTAAACCAATTATGCCGAAATTAGGGTTTTCGGGTCGTTGTTCTGCCCAAATTGAATAAACGGTGTTAAATTAGGGTTTACTATTTTAAGGAATATTATAATATATCATAATGAATAAAACCCTAAGTTTTTATAATTTTATAAATTGTTTTGGTATTTATTTAATAAATACGTCAAAATTAGGGTTTTCACGACGTTACTTTGCCAAAATTGAACAAACGGGTTAAATCTAGGGCTAATCCTTTAAAATATATTATAAAATAATATTTTAAGTAAAATCCCTAATTTTATTTGATTTTATAAATTATTTTGCTATTTATTTGATAATTATTTCAAAATTAGGGTTTTAAATATGATTATTAAATATCAAACAAACCGGAAGGTATTAAAACTTGAATTTTGGTCTTAGAACATATTTATATATATTATAAGTGTATATGAGTTCAAAATCAATAAATGAATTATTGTTAGATAAATTACCAAAACCCTAATTTCCTAATAAAGGGCAAAATGGTCTTTTATCAAATAAGACCTAAACACTCCTTAAGTTCCTCATGTCCTTAAAACTATAATCATTATCATTCCCTATATTCATATAGCATGTTCGTTTCACTAGGATAATCTCCGGGTTGTTATCTCTCGCAAATCGGTTCTATCTATCATATTCGATCTACTTATCAGGTGAGTATTCACTAAACCCCCTTTCTTTTAAAATGGAATATGACTATTCAATTCATATTATCATTACTAATGGTGATTCATTTGAATGATAATCCGACTTGTGAGAAATCATACCTCCATATCTTTTAACCTTTTTGGGGTGTAACATGTATCTTTATTCAAAATCATTTCCCTAAACATTATGCGATTATGTGTTGAATAGATGAACTCTATGTGGAATTATTATGGAAATCCCTGTATGTTAAGTCTGCCAGTCACCCTCTATATGAGGAAATTATGATGTGAAGTCAAAAGTAATTGAATGTTTGATATGTTTATTTGTTTCATTATTTGACTGACTGTATATACATGAATGCATCTCTTATCACGTATATCGCATGTGTTAAAATATGTTTTATAAACTTGTGTTTACTCACCAACTACTTTTGTAGTTGACACTTGATTTTATACATGTTGCAGGTATCTATATTTGAGCTATTATGTGATCACGCTAGGATTGCTGGACCTAGATTAAGAAACTTAAATCAATGTAATTAGCATGTTTATCTTTATTGTACATTACCTTTAATTGATTAATGAAAAAGGGCATGTTTAAGTATTACAACTTATTTTAGTTGTCATGTGCATCTGGACAATCATCGCGCCCCGACAAATTCCGTGGGTCTATTTATAGGAGAGATTGACTTGGTAAACAAGTCAATCTCTTTACAAGATTTCGAACCCTAAGCCCACATCAAACCGATCGGACCCAAAACCCACAATAAACCTACTAAAGTTAGCCCAATTACAAATAGTTACTAGCCCACAAGTATTAACCTAAACCCAAAATTCATCAAATGCAAAAGCCTCATTTTCTAGGTCTCTACAGTACTTTCGACGCATTTGATCCTCGCGTTCCCAAGTGTACTCCGGACCTCGTCGAGAGTTCCATCGCACTTTGACAATGGGAATGCGGCTATGCTTCAGTCTCTTAAGTTCTCGGTCAAGTATCTCGACAGGTTCTTCGATAAAGTGGAGTGTCTCGTCAACTTGAATTTCATCAAGAGGGACGACAAGCGTTTCATCAGACAAGCATTTCTTAAGGTTACTAATGTGAAAGACATTATGCACACTGCTTAGCTCTGCAGGTAGACGTAGACGGTAAGCTACCGGTCCGATTGTCTCAGTGATTTCAAATGGACCAATGTAACGAGGGTTAAGCTTTCCTCGTTTGCCGAACCGGATGACACCTTTCCAGGGTGACACTTTCAACATGACGCGGTCACCCTTTTTAAAGGACAAGGGTTTGCGGCGGTTATCGGCGTAGCTCTTCTGTCTATCCCTAGCAGCTTTCAGTCGTTTACGGACTTGAAACACTTTCTCAGTCGTTTCAAAGATTAGTTCGGGACCAGTCAGTTGACTGTCACCGATCTCAGTCCAGCAAAGCGGAGATCTGCACTTTCTTCCGTAAAGTGCTTCGAACGGAGCGGCTTGGATGCTAGTGTGATAACTGTTGTTGTAAGAGAATTCGGCAAGTGGGAGATGCTCATCCCAATTAGGTCCGAAATCGATCACACATGCACGTAGCATATCTTCAAGCGTTTGGATCGTTCTTTCGCTTTGACCGTCGGTCTGGGGATGGTACGCGGTACTCATGTCAAGGCGAGTACCCAACGCTTTCTGGAGGGACTTCCAGAAGTTCGCAGTGAAACGGCTATCGCGATCGGATATGATAGATATAGGTACACCGTGACGAGAGACGACTTCCTTCATGTAAATCTTAGTCCGTCTTTCCATACTATCGGTTTCCTTAATTGGCAGGAAGTGAGCGGATTTCGTCAGTCGATCCCCTATTACCCAGATAGCATCACAACCAGATCTAGCTTTAGGTAGCTTGGTGATAAAGTCCATAGATATTTCTTCCCATTTCCATTCCGGAATGATCGGTTGTGTCAGTAGTCCGGACGGTTTCTGGTATTCAGCTTTGACCTTCGAACACATCAAGCATTTACCGACGTAGGTGGCTACCTCGGCTTTCATGTTCGGCCACCAGAAGTGATCCCGTAGACCATGATACATTTTGTCCGATCCTGGGTGGATGGAATATCTTGACTTATGGGCTTCGTCGAACACGAGCTTTCTCAAACCTCCAAAGCTAGGAACCCATAGTCTATCCATAAAGTTCATGGTTCCATCAGGCTTTTCAAGCAGTTGTTTCTCCATACCACGTAGGCATTCGTCCTCCAGATTTTCAGGCTTAAGAGCTTCGATTTGAGCGTCACGAACTTGTGACGTGAGATTCGAGCGTATGGTCATACTTAATGCTCGAACACGACGCGGTTTGGCATGTTCTTTCCTGCTTAAAGCATCGGCTACAACGTTAGCCTTGCCCGGGTGATAACGAATCTCACATTCATAATCGTTAAGCAGTTCAACCCAACGTCGTTGTCTCATATTTATCTCTTTCTGGTTAAAGATGTGTTGGAGGCTCTTGTGATCGGTGAATATGACGCACCGAGTCCCATAGAGGTAGTGCCTCCAGATCTTGAGGGCAAAGACAACGGCTCCAAGTTCTAAGTCGTGAGTCGTATAATTCTTTTCGTGAATCTTCAGTTGTCGAGAGGCGTAAGCAATGACTTTCTCACGCTACATCAGTACGCAACCCAAGCCTTGATGCGACGCATCATAGTATACAACGAAATCGTCGATTCCGTCTGGTAAGGACAAGATTGGGGCGTCGCAAAGCTTTTGCTTCAACAACTGGAAAGCAGCTTCGGTTTTATCATCCCAGATGTACTTCTTATCCTTCTGGGTCAAGGTGGTAAGAGGCTGGGTTATCTTAGAAAAAATTTCAATGAATCGGCGATAGTAGCCAGCGAGAGCTAAGAATTGTCGAATCTCGGTTGGGGTCGTGGGAGTACTCCAATCTTTGATTGCTTCAATCTTAGCCGGATCAACGTGAATACCTCGGTCGTTATTCACATGACCCAGAAAGTGTACTTCGCGAATCCAAAAGTCACATTTGGAAAACTTCGCGTAAAGCTCTTCTTTCTTCAGCAGTTCTAAGATGAGTCTCAAATGTTCTTCGTGTTCCTTCTTATTACGCGAGTAGATAAGAATATCGTCGATGAACACGATAACAAATTTGTCCAAGTATGGTTTGCACACGTGATTCATTAAGTCCATGAATACGGCCGGTGCGTTAGTCAAACCAAATGGCATAACGAGGAACTCGTAATGACCATAGCGTATTCTAAACGCTGTCTTCAAGACATCTTAATCTCTAACTCGGAGTTGATGATACCCCGACCTTAGATCAATCTTGGAATAGAAGCATGATCCTTGAAGTTGATCAAATAAGTCATCAATCCTCGGAAACGGGTAACGGTTCTTCACAGTCAGTTTGTTCAACTCTCGGTAGTCGATACACATCCTGAACGTTCCATCTTTCTTCTTCACGAACAGCACGGGAGCACCCCATGGGGAGTGGCTTGGACGAATAAATCCCTTATCTAGCAACTCCTGCAGTTGGCTAGATAACTCCTGCATCTCAGACGGTGCCAGTCGGTAATGGGACCTGGCAACGGGGGCGGCTCCGGGTGTTAGGTCGATGCGAAACTCAACCTGTCGTGTTGGAGGTAGGCCTGGCAATTCTTCTGGAAAAGCTTCCGGGTATTCATAGACAACAGGAACGTCTTCAATACGCTTCTCCTTCGGTTTCTTCTCAGTGACATGAGCTAGAATGGCATGACATCCTTTGCGGAGGAATTTCCGCGCCTTCATAGATGATATGATATTTAGTTTGGTTCCACTCTTCTCGCCTTGTACGTTCAGAGTGTTACCATCTGCTAATGGCACTCTAACCATCTTCTCATGACACACGATTTCCGCATGATTCTTTGCTAACCAATCCATTCCAATGACTACATCAAAACTACCTAGCTCAACGGGCATCAAGTCGATACAGAAAGAATGGTCAGAGAGTTCTAATGGGCAGTTCGGATAGATGATTCCGGTTTCTATCAAGTCACCATTCGCTAATTCTACTGTGAACTTAGTGTCTAAGGCAACAGGGGTGATTTTAAGCAATTGACTAAAATCAGTAGACACAAAGCTTCTATCGGCACCAGTATCGAATAAAACAGAAGCATAATGGTTGTTTAGTAGAAACGTACCCGTCACCGTGTTGGGGTCACGGCGGGCATCTCCGACATTGATCACGAAAGCTCTTCCCCTAGCCTGGTTAGCACCTTGATTCTTCATCTTCGGGCATTCACTCTTGTAGTGCCCAGTAGCTCCGCAACAGTAGCAAGTGCGCTTTGGGCAGTCGCGTGCTACATGTCCCTTAACCTTACAGATGTTATAGTAGACATTATCACAACCCAGAGTGTGGTGAAGGTTGCATTTGGGGCACAGAGGAGCAGTACCGGTGTAACCGGTTTTGCAGACAGGATAAGAAGGAGCAGTGGCGGCATAGACCTTCGCCGGTGCGGTTTCCTTAACTGGGGCTTTCTCAGGGTTCTTATCATCGCGATTCTACCAGAAAGAGCGCTTCCTCTTGTTATCAGGTTTCTTGCTTGACGATGGAGTGGCACTAACATCAGAGGGCTTGTTCTCAGACGCTTTCTTGCCAAAGTTTACACCTTGACGATTAGCTTGGTAAATGAGATTGTGTGCCATACGCACAGCATCCTGAAAGGTCTGAGGGCTCGAGGAAAGGACATTTGCCTGAATGTGTGGTGCAAGTCCCCAGATGTAGCGTTCGATCTTCTTGTACGGTGGAGTGATCATAGTGGGACAGAGGTGAGCAAGCTCACGGAACCTCTTAGTGTATCCAGCAATGTCAGCTCCATTCATGAACAGATTCCAGAATTCGGATTCAAGCTTCTGCAGTTCCTCCCTGGGACAGTACTCATCACGCAACAGTTGTTTGAGTTCGTCCCATGACATTTCATAGGCTAAGTCAGTTCCCATAGCATCAGCATGAGAATTCCACCAAGTCAGTGCACTATCAGTAAACGTGCAGGTGGAGTACTTCACCATGTACTGTTCAGGGCAGTTGCTAATACGGAAGACTGACTCCAGCTTTTCAAACCAGCGAATTAGACCAACAGCGCCTTCAGAACCCTTAAAGTAAGTGGGTTTGCAATTCATGAAGTCCTTGTAAGAACATTCACGAGGGCCTGCAATGTTAAGTGAAAACGTTGATCACAATTTTGCGAAATTGTAGTCTAGTGTTTTCAAACATTGGTTAATTCGTTCTTACCGCGTGCTCCAGCGTCAGCGTGACGTTGGGTAGCAGCAGCAACAACGGTTTCTGCAACGCGTTGAGCAATCATCTCCTCGATATCAGTAGCACTCATGGCTGGAGGAGGTGAAGTGTTTCTGGTGGCTCGGCGTCTAGGCGGCATGTTTTCGCTTTAAGTTATCAATGGCAACATAAAGGGAAAAGTTAGATCATATGTAAGTGGGGTTATTACATGCGCGAGAATAACAGCCACGACATACATCTATAGTACCATGATATGACACGCGTAAGCACAACCAAGAAACATGAAATAGCAAGGAGTATGGTTCGCGAGTGAGCAATCACGACAAAATGATAATAACAGAAATAACAGAAATCATAAACATGGCAAACATATACAACACGTCATAAACATAAACATACTACCATTACATTCCACCATATTATCCGATAAAACATACAATAACAAAAGAGGACAAGTTTTTAAGTGTCTTGGGCACGCAGTCCCATAATACATCACTACAAAATATATAAATATGTTTCATCGCTAGAATGGTGGGTCAAAAGCCTAGATACTAGGTAAGCTATCTAGAGTGGAGGTGGTCCAGGGTGTCCAGGAGGTCCAGGAGGTCCAGGGGGTCCAGGGGGTCGGATCAGAGATGTGGTGATCCTGGAGGTGAGGTCCAAGAAGGTGAACACTCGACCCGCGAATTCCTCCAAAACGGCAAGCCAGGTTTGGAGGGACTCGTTGGCCAACATCAGTACAATGTTGACCGAGCACACATCAGTCATGTTAGCGTGCAGGGACTCCATGGCTCCCTGGGAAGCGACCTGAAGCTGCTCCAGCTCAGTCACGCGGGCTGCTAATGCATCCTGAGCATTCCTGGTGGGAAGTCCAGCAACCCTGATGTTCAGGTCGGCGAAAGACAGCTCGTGGCGACGAGCACGGGCCACCAGCAGCGGAATAGTATCCACAATGGGCTCTCCGGTCAGGATGGAGTAGTCGGTCAAAGGGTGGCGAGTGGCATCGCCCCTGGTAGAGGACTCGCCTGGCTCATACAGGCTAGGAACTCCCTCAAAAGTCCTCCATGTGGCTAACTGCCCTAGAATCTAGGCAAGGTGAGGGTGGTCAGAAGCGCAGTGCTGCTTGGGCACAGGCTCGTCTGCAGGGCCCTCAGCTGCCCTGCGCCGGGAAGGGCCAGCTCCCCTCCTGGAGGTGAATCCTCGCCTACCGGCACCTCGAAAGGGTTGGTAGGTGCGTACAGAACGCCGTCTGCGCGCAAAGGGGTCCATGGTGCGTGTAGTACCAGCAACAGTGGCAGTAGTAGCTGCGGCCGCACCGCTAGCAATAGCGGTGGGCGATGGGTGGTCAGATGAGTCGTCTGAGACCCTTGGTCGAAGGGGCCTCAGGAAGCTCGATGGGATGGTCGATAGTCGGACCGTACCCACTGTAGGGATCTCAGCCTCAGGGCTGGATGGTACATAGTCTTCTGGTGATGGAGAGTGCTCCGGCACCACTTGATCGTCTCTGCCAGAATCAGAAATGCAGATAACCTCGTCCGAGGAGGAAGTCATCACTGCGATAATATTCCAACAGAGAACAAAGTTAGTACCATGGTAATAGCATTTAAAACAAAGATATAAATGCATGACAGAATTAATAACTCCTGTAAAGTTAACATAATAAATGAGTAAGGAAATAGTCTTGCGTGCAAACGGAAGCTTCGGAGCTGGTCATAGTCCAGGTTTGGTTTTAGTTAATGTGTTTAACCTGGTTCGCTATAACTGCGGCTCTGATACCAATCTGTCACACCCCGGACAAATGATTGGGTGTGAGTCACACCCCGGACAAATGATTGGGTGTGAGCGAGATGGAATCATAGTCACAGATATACAGAACAACTACTACTAAATTCAAACGTTAATTAAAACATAATATCATTAATTGTTGCAGCGGAAAGAGTAGTAACACTACGTCAAAACTAACCTTTGGCCACGGAAAAAAACCGTGACAAAAGGTGTTTTGTCACGTTTTCTTTTTCCATTCCAACCGACACTATAGGTGCCGTGACCATATGTACCCTACGGCCACGTTACAATATCAGTGGCTGAAGCCACCTATAAGCGTGGCTAAAGGGTACTAATATTTGTTGTTGTAATCAAACAATTCTTCAGAAAAGCGTGGCCAAAGGGTCCCAACGGCCACATGTGTTTGGTTAACGTGGCCTTTGGTATTTTATGGTCACGTATATTCGTGTTTTAGCCACATACATTATAAAAATACGTGGCCAAAGGGTTGCTGAAATCATACATTTTGTCACAGTACGAGTGGCCAAAGGGTGGCAACGGCCACGTTAAAATATGAATGGCGTGGCCTTTGGTATTATATGGTCACGTATATTTGTGTTTTAGCCACATATGTAATAAAAAAACGTGGCCAAATGGGTTGCTGAAATTATAATTTTTGTCCCAATACGCGTGGCCAAAGGTTGGCAACTGCCACGTCAAAATATGAATAGCGTGGCCTTTGGTATTATATGGTCACGTATATTTGTATTTTAGCCACATATGATATGAAATAACGTGGCCAAATGGGTTGCTGAAATCATAAATTTTGTCCCAATACGCGTGGCCAAAGGGTGGCAACGGCCACATTAAAATATAATAAGGGTGG
>JBCNJP010003630.1:0-31978 GCA_039602395.1 Deinandra increscens subsp. villosa | reverse complement strand
TTGTATTTCGTGTTGATCAATCGAAAACAAATAAGAAACAAAATCTTTTTGGCTTTTGAAAACTTTATATCAAAACACACCTAAAATCTTTTTGGTATTTTCTGATAATCGAAGTAAAACAGTACAGAATTAGACACTATTTTTGTCTTTTGTGAGAAAGATCAAAACTTGGGATCATATTGGTCATAACATGCTGAACTACACTTCAATTTCAATTATTGAAGCATATAAGCCATGCCGATTGCAGATAAAACTTGTCCAACTTTAAACTCTGGCACAATCGTACTCATAACATCCGGATATGTTAAGGTATTGATTAAGCTTGCATTGACCAGTGTACCCCACACTATCAGACATACTCAGATATGTTTTTGCTTATCACATTTTGTGATTTCATTTGTGATTTTAATCACACAATGATTGTAACCATGAAATAGTCAACTGTGTTCCAAGTAAAAAGAAATAAGAACGTTAAATCGTCTACCTTAAGGTCGATCTTTCGATACGCAGATAAGGCCTCGGATTTAACAAAAAAAGAAAATAAAACAAGTTGAAGTTGTATAACTCAACAACAATCAGGTCGGTACTCTCGTACACGCAGAGAAAGTACGATGAGTTATACGAAACACCAAAGAAAATAAAGCAGAACGTCAAACGAACAACAATCAGGTCGGTCTTTCGACACGCAGAGAAAGTCCGATCGTTTGACAAAATAAAGAAAATCAAACAAGTTTAAATCTTTGCAAAATGAACACATGTATACATAGTGACTTCTCATTTTATTTTTCACATATCTTTTTCTTGATATATCATGAGATACGTATCAAGATGTTGTCCACTAAGTTAAGCATCAGATTTAGTATATATCACATTTGTATACTTTCAGATTTGCCAAGCCTACCTTACACATCGATCAAATGGTCTTATGGCTTTTTCACTTACTTTATCCATGAGTCAGACACTGTCAGTCAATGTACCATCATTTCCCAATCATGTCGGATACAATTTCTCATTTTTCAATGTTTTTGGCTTTTTGCATTTTTCAATGTTTTTGTCTTTTTCAAATTTCTCCCCCTAAAAATGACAACTCTATTAATAGATTTTCATTTTTACGATTTCAAAAACAACACACTATTTTTGTATTTTTGCAAAAGCAAAATCCCCCTCAGAATGAGACGGAGTAAAAAAACAAGAACAATTTATCAACCAACACGAATACTTGCAGTTTAGCTTCGTGAAAACAAAAGTGATTTGGAAAGTCAGTTAAATTAAAACAGATATTCCACAGTCAGCAATTTTTCAATCACTGAAAGATCTTCCTGAAACACCTGTTGACACCAAATAAATCATTCGTCGCTCTGGGATCGACCCGATTCAACTTTGTAAAAGTGTTAATTTTGGTTTCCAAATTTGTAAAAGTGTTAATTTTTTAGCAGAACCTGAATCAGATTCAACCGACGTACTTGATTTAGACCAAGACGATTTACGAGTTGACTTAAGCTTCGGAGACCATGGTTCATCAAAAATTTGGCCGTTGTTATCCACATATTTGGCAGGTTTGTGGATATATGCAGTCGTCGGACACTCAGCAGCGAAATGTACCGGTTGACGACAAACATAACAAAGTCTTTCTCGAAAATTGTTTGAAAATTGTTTGGATTTTAAAAAACCAGATGATTGTTCAGAAGCAAAGGTATCAAAGAAACCATCAGAAGAATCATACCTAGGAGATGGACTCCTTGAAGATGATGACCTTCCTAAATAATAAGAAAACTCTTTCTGAGATGGAGATTTCTTTGCAACTTTTGCTTTAGGAACCTTTGCAACTTTCACTGGTTTCTTAACTTGAATTAGTTCTTCCTTCACTTCATAACCCAAACCTTTGTGTTTGTAACCTGGAATCTTTGAAAAACTTGAAGAAGAATCAGAAACATCTCTTGCCATAGCTTCACTAGTAAATTTGGCTTTGATAACTTTCAGCTTGTTCTTCTCAATCAACCTTTTTTCTTCTTCAGTTGCGGAGGAATAACTTGAAGCAACCTTATCAAAAACTTTTTCATTCTCCAACAAAACAGACTTAGTAATAAATTTAGGAGCATCACCCAAAGGCTTCTCCTTCTTCTTAGACTTGGACTTGTTCTTCTTGAAACGAGTAGCAAACTGGGAATAATCATGCAATTCATCTTTTGGATCAATCGGAACAGAAGTAACTTCAATCAAATCCAGTGGTTGAGGAACCAAATTAACATCATTCTTCTTAGAACTTTCTGAACTCTGATCCTGCTTGTATAGGAAGTTGAGCATTGTCGGTGACAAATTGCAGTTCTTCACTTGCCTTTTCAGTTCCAAAATTTCCAATTTCAAGTCATTGATCTTTTGTTGAGCTTCAAAAACTTCTTTCTGTGACTTGATGAACTTTGCATTGAGATCTTCATATTCATAAGTCTGTAACTTGCTGATCTCACACTCTGCAAATAATTCTTGAAGAACACTTTCTCTCTTTTGTTTGTAAATCTCAACATCTTTTGTTAACACTTCATTCTTGTCTCTGTATAGAACATTTTCATCTTGAAGCATAGAGGTCTTGTTTTGAAGCTTCTCAACGGTAACAGCAGTTGTTGCTATAAGAGCAGTAGCTTCTTCATACTTTTGCTGAACTGGATAACTCCTTTCAAATAAGTTCTCAAAATCTTGTGCCGCATCTAAAGCTTCAGTTTTGGCTTTTTCACACTCTTCAGCCAATTGAGATTTTTCTTTCAAAATATCTTCATGAATATGAACCAACTCATAATATTTCTTTTGAAAATCCTCTAACTCTTTCTTTAACACCACAATCTCTTCAGTTGAAATTTGGCAACGTTGTTCAAAACTTGCAATCTCCTGGAGCAATTTCTTACATTTGAAACATTCAAACTCTTCAACCTTTGAACTTGTAGAGATTTTAGGTAATTCTTCTTGTACCAAAGATATACTAGAAGAAGTATCAGACTCTGTTAAAAAAACTTTCATCATCAGCATGTTGAACAGTTAAAGCAATTGAGATTGGAGTATGATTCTTTTTAACTTCTGAATCGGCATTCCAGGCAAACCCATCTGGATGCATAAATGTATTAGTCCAATCATAAGCAAGAGTAGCAAATTTCTGATCAACCTTTTCAGCTTTATCGGATGGATGAAAAACTAAATGTGCATGCTGACCAGTTTTCAATTTACTTTCTGTAGAACTTGGACATTCTCGAGCAAAGTGACCATAAACTGAACACTTATAACATTTCACCTTAGATTTGTCCAATCCAATCTTTCCTTCCTGATTAAGTCTCTTTTTACCAGTTCTATTGAAAAACTTCTTTGTTCGACGAACCAACATAGCATATTGCCAATTGAGATCCATTTCCTCCAAATGATCATAATCAATCTGATCATAATCTTCATTTGCTAATTCAGCATTACTCACAGCACCAGTGATAACACCAAAGTATGAAGGTACCAATGCAGACATCAACGCATTATAATCATCAACAGTTTGAACAGACAATGCACTTTGAGCCGAAGAACTTGGAAATGACACAGTACAACCAGCAGAAGAATAACTTGGAATTTCAGATTTACCTGCTAGAAATGCTGTAGGAGGAGCAGAACTAAGACTAGTAGACTTCCCAGCATTCATTGTAGAGTCATTTTCACCATGATACACTGCAGGATTCTGAATTTGTGTAGGAAGTGATTTATTCACCATTAATTCCATATCTCGAGCCTGAATTCTTTGAACCAAATCATTGAAAGACAATCCAGAAAAATCTTTATCATGAGTAATCATCATCACATAATTCTCCCATTTTTCAGGCAATGCTTCCAAAATCTTTTCTTTCATATCAGCCTCTTCTTTAGTAAGATTCACCAAACGCATTTCACTCATTAGATGAGCAAATCTTGCAATCAGATTGGGAACCGTTTCATTCTGATAATGCTTAAAGCTGTCAAACTCTTTCTTCAAAACCTTTTGTCGACTTTTCTTGTATTGGTCATTGCCTTCACATCGTTTCTCCAAAGCATCCCATAGACTTTTTGATGTGTAGTTACCAGCAAATTGATGAAGTAACTCTTTAGGCAATGCCATCGTTAAAGTACCATATGCCTTTTTCTCAGCTTGATAAGCTTTCTTTTGTTCAGAAGACATTTTTCTTTGAAGAATAGGTTCACCAGTTTCATCTTTAGGGTAAACATATTGCTCAGTGAATGCTAACCACATATCAATGTCATTTGTATCGACATATGCTTCAAACCGTATAACCCAACTATGATAATCTTCCAATTTTAGCAATTTGGGAACTTTCTGACTTGTTCCGATTTCATTATCATAGTTCATCATCGTTTGCATCGTAGCTTGAACCGAGTTTTGAATAGCTGCGAACGCTTGAAAATCGCTCATCTTGTCCGAAAACTTGTATACCAAAACTTCAAACTCAAAAACGAAGGTCTTAGAAGTGGATTTTGGGCTCCAAAACGAAGGATACTAGTCTGTTAGACGAGTAAAAGTCTAGATCTTTTCGAAACGATCGTTTTGGCTGGTATTAGCTCCCGTAACTCTTTACGGTTCTCAAGTTACGTCAGTTTTCGTAAATCATTTAAAATCTTAACACTGTCCACCGAACCTCCTCCGAACCTTCACCGGATTATCTCCGAACTTCGTCCGAACCTAAGTTTCGCCGAACTCTCTCTGAACGTGACCTTCGGACAAACAAATAGATTCAACACCGAACTATCACCGAGCACTGGCCGAACTCTGTCTGAACGTGGACCGATCTCTCACCGAACTCAAAGACACACCGAATGCTCACCGAACTCCGTCCGAACCTCGAGTTCGGAACAGTTAGACCGAACGAGTCCGAACCTCAAACGAGACAGATTTCACACGACGCCATTTTCTCGATTTTCAGTGTTTTTTATGGAATATTCGACAGGAATTCAAGTAAACTCGATAGAAATGAACTAGGAATGAATTTTTGATGAGAAGCACACTCGAGATGATCAAACGAACTCAAAAACGATACTCATTTTATCAAAAACATGAATTTGACCTCAAAACTCCGAAAAACAGTGATTTCCGACTAGTAGAGCAAACCAAATGCTCTGATACCACTTGAAAGTGCGTGAGCGTGCGAATCTTCTACTTAGTCGTAACGAAATCATTATAAACGTATAGAACACAGAGAGTAAATACAAATGACTTGTATTAACCACAGAGATAACCACAGAGTACACCTAGAGAATATGACACGGAAGCCCCTCAATTCTATACAAGATGAACTATTTATACAAGCTGAAATACGACTGGCCGAACCTCAGGTTCGGCCACAAGCTCGGAGTTGTCCGAACTCCAGGTTCGCTGGGAGTTCGGACCTCAGCTATCTTGTGTGATCCATCTTGTATTCGGTACTTCACATGACGATCAGGACTATGTATCAACAGTTACCTCTCACTATTTGGTAACTGGAATGGTGGGGTTGAGTGTTAAGTTACCTCTCACTATTTGGTAATGATTAGAGCTAGGATGAAGAGAGTAGGGTGTGGTGGCCATGCTCTTTGCCACAATTTTTATAGAAAGAATCTCCTACTCTTTTCTTTTATAAAACTTAAGTGAGTAATTGATTTGTCTTTATAAAACTTGTCATGTTTAATAAGAATGGTTTTTGTAATGTAGGAGTTTCATAAAGTATATAAAGGACTTGAGAAAATAAAATAGTTCATAACTTTTATATCTAACCAATTTTATATTTATTTTTCTTATTATTGAAATTCCATGAATGCCACATGAAATCGTTGTGTTTTTAACGGATATACGCTTTTAGTACAAACGCGGGATTTGGTTTACGTCATCTGTTAACAGTCGGACACAGTATTTTAACAGTTTGACATAAATCAGATCAGATAAAACATAATTAATACTTAATTAAAAGTTAAAGTAGGTGGTTTGACCTGGATTTTCGGACGAGGTGTCACAGCTCGCTATAAAGTGTTACACCGACGTTAGTTTTCAGACTCACCGAGATGACTCTCGCTAGTAGTCTAGATACGTATTCAACCCTAATGGAGGTGCTGTTTCATGGTGTAGTTCCAAACAGCCAGTAGTGGTTGATTCCACTATTAAATCTGAATACATAGCTGCATCAGAAGCTGCCAAGGAAGCAGTATGGATGAAGAAGTTCATCACTGATGTTTGCTGAAGTGTCTATCAAAAAATCGATCAAGTCAAAAAGAGAAAATTCCGAGTGACTAAACACACGCGTAGGGCAGTGTACCCATCGTATGCAGAATAGTATCGGTAAATACCCGGATGTCAAATCCAAGGACGCAATGCAGGCTCTCGATATGCGAACTTTACTAATAGTTAACTTAATTTTTTTTGTTTTGAGATAAGCAAAGAAACAAACAAGAAAGTAACTAAAATAACTAAGGAACAAAGCAACAGAATCTAAGGTGACTCAAATATGGGAAAACGGGTGCTGCCTCGCAAGGAATCCTCTGGGTTGACTATTGACTGATAAGTTGACTACCTCATGTGACACTACCCTCTAAAGATGATTACTGCGATAACTTAGACTATAGACACATCTTCGTTATCTAGGCAATCCTAAACTGAAGTTCGGATAGTCAATTGATACTTAATGCTAAATGGTCAGATCGCTTTGGTCAAGGCAGATTAGACACGTATGAAACAAAAAACCACTCAAGAGGTCTCTCAATATGGATTCTACAACATACTAGAATACTAAAATGGGATCAATGAAACCTAAGCAATGTCTAACACGTACAAGCGGGTCAAAACCTTAAGTTCTCAAGTATTCTAACCAACCGACAAAGTCAAACAACCACCTGGTGTGATAAACGAATCGGTCAATTCAATCCAACACAAATATTATGCAAAATCAGCCCCAAGCTATAACTACAAGATCATGTTGAAGTTCTCCTATCATGCATTTGATCAAAACTCATAAAAGTCATACCAAACAATAACCAAATCATAACAGAAGCTAAACATGCTAATATGATCATTTCATAGATCCAATTTAGATTCAATAGCAATAAGATCAAGTCACATCAAGAAAGTCAAAGTAAAAAGTCAAATTAAACGCAAATTCATTCAATACCAAGAAACACTATAGATCTAGCCTACAATCATGTTTAGAACTAATAAAAACATCATCTTTGAATCATACATCATCTGAAAATCCAAAACAAAGAGAAAGAAATCAAGCCTTGGTGAAGAAAACCCAAAAATGGAGGAAAAATATTCAATCTTTAATCCAAATCCAAGCTATCTTCAATCCTTAGCTTCAAATCCAACTTCTATAGTAGATCTAGGGTTTTTCAGAGTGAGTATGGGGTGTTGCTTGCCTTAATGACGACCACAATGTGTTTAAATAGAGCAGAAATGAGGGTTTACTGTCTGTTCGTCGACGCGGGCTGCATCAGATTAGACTGGAGGTGATGCGGCGCGCATCCACTCTTATCGGAAAAATTTCGCCAGCCTTCATGCGGGCTGCATCAGGTGTAGAGGTTTGGAAATGCGGCCCGCATCACCCCTTTGACTGTCAGTTTGACCAGGAGATGCGGGTTGCATCAGGTACTAAGGAGAGCAATGCGCTCCGTATCGACCCGGATCAGAAAAGTTTTAACATCTTCAATCTTCAAGAACCAAGCACCGCAACGGGTCCAAATGCTCCAAAATCATCCAAATCCAAACACTGATGCAGCAGAACCTTAAATTCAATAAACTCACCAATTAATCATCAAATCCAATAAAAATTAACAAAACAATCACAAAATCGTGGGATTTCTCAAATCACAATTATGCACATGATGCAACGCATCAAATATCCCCACACTTGAACCTTCTTCGTCCCGAAAAAATATTCGTAATAAGATCATAACCAGAGAATCGACCTTCTACTTTATTCTAAGCTAGATACTCACGCGCTAAATGCCATTACCGGTATTTCGGTCCGAATAAACCCAACCGCCGAAAACCGAAGCCCCCGAACATGCTTTACTCAATTTATTACCAATTATGGGTCCCACACAAGCAGATTCGCAACTCGGCCTAATTCCATCTCAAAGCACGAATCAGCAGGGGTCAAACAGGATTAGGGTTTGTGCCACCACAATTGGTTAAAATATTTATGACTTGGAGATTGTGAAAAGTGGAATGGATGGATGATGGATGAGCTTGAATTGAATTTTTTTTTCTAAACTAGGGCGAGTCTCCACCCGACATTACATCTCCTAAGTCTCTATCCCGAGAGTTAGTAAGCAGGCTTTGACCCTCGCACACAAAACCACATCACCCCAATAAATCATATCCAGAGTCACTATCCCTAGAGGTCGAACGTAGGATCAGCGAATTTTGCGCTCTTTATTCGATTTTTTTTTGTTTTCTAATTTACAAGTATTCAAAACAACCTCAAGATGGATGGATGAATGGGGCGCCACTATTTCTCGGATTTATTTTCATAAAAAGATCATAGTGTGCCGGGTAATCTCCAAATCATAAACATTTTAAACAAAAAGTGGTACCTATCAACTTATTCAATAGTTTCGGCTTTGCTACTACACTAAAGGCGGGAACCCACAATATTTATTTATTAAGGTTTATTTAAGTAGCGAAATCAGGATTTTTAAGCTTTTAAAAATCATCTGGGCCTACCAGCACATCACTAAATAGGCGCGCTTTCAACTTTATTTATTATTTATATATTTACAAAAAGCATCAAAACTCCGGTTTTACCTATCATTTCTCATTTTGTTGCAGACAAATTGTAGGACATTTTTTATATTTTTTTTAAATTTAAGCGCAAATTAAACAATTTCATGTTTTGTTCAACCGTTTCCATCCCCACACATGAATAGTACATCATACCGAATGTACGTGAATGACAGAAATAAGAACAAGGGTGAAGGAAACTGAAAACTCCCCTGATCGAAGATATGCAGCTCTCAACGAATGCCAGAACTGCCTGAATGAGTCATGAGGGGCAAAAAATATCTCTGAAATGGCAGGAACCACAGATCTCGACCACAAGTGCCAGAAATGTGTCGCAATGATGCTCCAAAATGTAAAAATGTGGTAAACAGCTCTCGACGAATGCCAGAACTGCCTCAGCATATCACTAAAACAAGCACACAAAACAGTGCATCAACCATAACAGATAGCAAAAAGAGATATATATATATAATAAAGTGTGTCATTGTGTAAACACCCAACCCTATTACAAAATATATCAAGTTTGTAAATGATGAATTTAATAAAAGCAAAAGTACAACTCAGATAAGGGTACAACCAGATCTGATCAAGGTTGTGGGTCTGCTGGTGGTCCTGGGAATAGAGCGGCTCGTATGCGGAAATCTCTGCCGGAACTAGCTTCCCATCGACTGGGAATGACATATCCTGCACATTTCTCAACAACACCAGTAAGCATAATGAAAATCATGAGAAAGGTGAAAATCGGGTTTCAAACGAGCAATTGCTGAAATATTTTGCAAAGTAATAAATTTGGTCAAATGCAAACGTCAGGAATGGAGATTGAGTACCCAACAATTGCATTTGACCAAAACCAACAACGCCCGAATGAAACCCTCACACGAACCGCCTAATTGTCGTTTATGAAGTCAACGGTTCGCGTGAAATGGACAAAGGAAGCAGAAATCAGGGCTTCAAATCGAGGGAATGGAGATTGATTACGCAACAACTTGCAGCCACTAAACGATTATGCACGGTCACAGTTTTACTGATACCGGCCCGTTCATTTGTCATTTATGAAGGGAACGGCCCTATATAAGCAAAACAAAAGAAATCCGGAGAAGACCAAGCATAAACCAGCTTTTGTCATTTATGAAAAGACGGTTTGCGCGAGGACTGATCACAAAAGCTTAGAAAACCAGTGTGTGGATGTTTGACTAAAGATTATGAAGTGAACGTCACACAAACTTGAATTCTAAACAATCCCAAATAATATCGTCCTACGAAACGTTGGAATGGAGATTGAGTACCAACGGCCCGTATTACGATACAAATTTTAGAAAAATCGAGCATGACCCATTTGTTTATCGGACTAAACCAACACTCATTTTGAATGTTCCAATCAATCTCAATAGTCAAACAGAAGCAGAAATGCATCAAGAGGCGAAAAGCAATCAGATAAACAACTAAATAAAACCTACATTACCAAAATTAATCAAGAAAATGCATAAAAAAAGACTTAAGTCGGAAACAAGGAATCTAACAAAGTAATCAACTAAAATTTACGCATGCAATGAACCTAAATGATGAAAACGACAACTTGATTTAAACACTTAAAAGCCCTAAAATAATTAAACATTTTTTTTGAAGATATATATATATAAAGAGAAATATTTACAAACGAACGTCAACTAAATGACATACTAAAACCTAGATAAAAGTAATAAGTTCTAAAAACTTTAACTAAAACCTAGAGAAAATTAACTAGGAGTTGTAACCTAAGCTAAACAAAAGAACAAGTAGCAATTAAGTCTAACATAAAACGGTAGAAACCAACAACTAAAAGCAAATTAACTCTAATCATGCATTAAACAAACGAGAATCAACAAAACTACCTAATTTTAAACTATTGGAAATGAACTACACTAAAATTATTATCATGAATAAGCCTAAATGTAAATCATTAATCCTAAATTAAACTATCGAGCAGGGAACAATTAGAATCTGGACCTAAACATACCAGTAACCATCACCATTCATCAAATTAAAAGATAGATTCCCAGCCAGAAAGTTATGACATGAACCACCCATCAATCTTAATCTTGCACTGAAATGATAATTGTAAGCCCTACCCATCATTGTATCCTTATTTGCTATAGATACTATTTCAAAAATAATTTTGATCCCCAAATTTCAATTAGTGAATAATGTCAAGCAATTGAAGAAACAAAAATTATAAATCAAGAAAGTGGAAATCATACCCGAAGCTTTTAATCAAAACAGGTAGAACATTAGTTTCAAAGATGAAGATCGGAGATGACACTGTGACGGTTGCGGATGATGAGGGCTGGTGGTTTAATTGGTGATAGGGGATGACGATGAAGAATGGAGAGAGATGGTGGTGGTAGGGTAGCGCCACCGATGGAGGAGGCGGGGTCTAGAGCAATGGCGGAGGCGAGGAACAGAGGGAGAGGGGCGGCGGCAAGGGGATGAATTGGTGGTGGTGTTTGGTAGTAGCGGTGCGTGGAAGAGGGCAGAGCTACGGCTGGTAGGTGAAACCGCCGGTGGGGTGTGGTTGGGAGACGGAAGTGGGGAGATGATGGAGAAGAAGAGGAGTGGTGGCGACTGGCTTAAGGTGGCAGCGGGAGTGGAGTGGAGATGGAAGTGATGTATGGGGCAGGTGGTGGTGATCGTTGTTATAGAGAAGAAAGGGGGGAAATAATTAGGGTAAAATTGGGGAGTTGGGGGTAAAATAATGAGGGGCTCACGATTTTAAACCGGTGCGGTCCGAATCAGTGTTTGGATTGTGCGTTGCAGCCTGCATCACCTCTGCACAGATCCATTTTCGTTAAAATTTCTAATTTTCACCCGCAGCCGATTCTCTCGATTCCGATCATCATCAAACAGTAAAAACACAAACCCGGGACTGCTTAGGACTTACCAACAATGCCACAAACCTGTTTTGCCTCAATCTTACCCGAAATAAGTCAAAATGCTAATAAATTGCATATTTGATCAAAGTCTTCGACTTGGCATGCATTTCTATGTAAATTACATCCAAATGAATCTGAAACATGTCCCAGGAGTTATATCAAACCTGTAAAACTTAAAAACAAGCGTAAGATGGAAAAAGAAAGCATAATTGAAACTAATTTGACTAAAAATCAAGTAAAAGTCAAAGTAAACTAATAAAAAATCAAACTAAGCTAAAAACAAGCATAATAAGCAAAAATTAACTAAGTAAACTAAAAACCTAATCGGGTTGCTTCCCGCAAGCGCTTAAATTTATTTACGAGTCTTCAGCCGGACTCAACCCCGCGATCAGCACGTCTGGGCTTTCAAACCTGAAACGACCTCATCATCCTCGTTAATCGGACCTCCTAAGTAGTGCTTTAACATATGTCCGTTAACTTTGAATGAACTACCATCTGCACCCTCAATCTCGACTGTTCCATATGGAAACACCTGTTTAACAGCGTGAGGACCAAACCAGCGAGATTTCAATGTGCTAGGGAACAATTTCAACTTGGCATTGAAAATAAGAACACGGTCTCTTGATTTGAACTCCTTCCTTCGAATGTGATGATCATGAACCCTCTTGGTATTCTCTTTGTATGCTCCCGAAGTCTCATACGCGTGGTCGCGTAACTCCTTCAATTCATGTAACTGCAGGAACCTTTCTCGCGTGGCCTCATCCAAGTCATGGTTCACCGCCTTCGAGGACCTAATAAGCTCTATGCTACAACTCCACTGGAAGATGACATGCCCTTCCATATATAAGCCTAAACAGTGTAGTCCCTGTACATGTCTTGTAGGCTTTACGGAAGGCCCACAGTGCGTCATCCAGTTTATCTGACCAATCCTTACGGTTTTTGTTCAGCATTTTCTCCAAGATCCTCTTAACTCCACGATTTGTGACTTCAACCTGCACACTCGTATGGGGATGATAAGGTGTGGCCAATCTATATGTAACCCCATTATGATACAATGCCTTCTCCATCTGCGCGTTACAAAAGTGGGTGCCACGATCATTAATCAATGCCTTAGGCACTCCAAACCTCGCGAACAACCTGCGTAGGAACCGAATAACAACTCTGGCGTCATTAATAGGCAAGGCTGAACCTCGACCCACTTTGAAACGTAGTCAACCGCAACCAGAATGTATTTGTTCCCGTGCGAAGATGGAAACGGTCCCATAAAGTCGATACCCCAGATATCGAAAATCTCACAACCTGAATACTGGTCTAGGGCATCTCATCTCTCCTTGACACATTGCCTACGCGCTGACAATTGTCGCAGCTGCTAATCATCTCAAAATCATCCCTAAAGATAGTCGGCCAGTAAAATCCCGACTCAAACGCCTTTTTTGCAGTGTAAAGCGCAACGTAGTGTCCACCAGTCAAACCCTCGTGACACTGCCTCAAATCTTGCGTGCATCACGCCCATGCACACATCTCCTAATCACAAAATTAGCAGCGATCCTATACAGATAAGGATGCTCCCAAATGTAATGTTTCAAGTCAGAAAAGAACTTCTTCTTCTGCTGAATCCCGTACCCTTTCTTCATGATCCCACTCGATAAGTAGTTCGCAAAATCTGCAAACCACGGACTCTCATCGTCATCTCTCACACGTACATAATCTTGTAACTCATGGGGGAAATAGTCATTTATGGGCATCCCCTGGAGTTTCTCATCATCCGCGTTCTCCAAACGCGAGAGATGATCGACTGCCACATTCTCGGCTCCCTTTTTCTCACAGAAATCAATATCAAATTCCTGCAACAGCAGGATCCGTCGAATGAGTCTTGTCTTAATATCCTGTTTGCTGAACAGATGCTTAATAGCCAAATGATCCGTATACACAATAGTCTTAGACAGGACCAGGTACGTTCGAAATTTGTCAAAGGCAAACACAACGGCGAGCAACTCTTTCTCTGTAGTAGTGTAATTCTCCTGTGCATCGTTAAGAGTTCGACTCACATAGTAATTCGAATGAAAGTGTTTATCCCTCCTTTGTCCTAAGACATCCCCCACTACGAAATCGCTCGCATCACACATCAGCTCAAACGGTTGTGTTCAATCCGGAGCAACCATAATTGGGGCATTCACTAACTTCTCATTCAACACATTAAATGCCTGCATGCACTCATCACTAAACACAAACGGAGCATCCTTTTCAAGGAGCTGTTTCATCGGCCGAGAAATTTTCGAAAAATCACGTATGAATCGTCAGTAGAATGCCGCGTGGCTTAGAAAACTCCGAATGGTCCTCACAGAAGTTGGCGGTGGGAGTCTGGAAATAGTATCAACTTTGGCTCGATCGACCTCGAGCCCCCCACATGAAATCTTGTGCCCAAGCACAATATTCTCACGAACCATAAAATGACACTTTTCCCAATTAAGCACCAGGTTCATCTCCTCACATCGAGCTAGCATCTGCGCTAAGCTCTACAAGCACTGATAGAAGGAACTCCCAAAAACATAAAAATCATCCATGAAAACCTCCATGGAGTCCTCGATCATATCATAAAAAATCACGACCATATAGCGCTGGAACGTCGCTGGAGCGTTACATAATCAAACGGCATGCGTCGGTACGCGAAAGTTCCATAAGGACATGTAAATGTGGTTTTCTCCTGATCCTCTGGAAGTTGTTAGCTTCCACGGACGGGCGTATGATAATGGGTTGCGTCCCCGCGATGTCGGGACGAGCGTAGTCGGTGAGCGTGCGTCTCGGCGGAATTGCCATCGGAACTGGAACTGGTAATGCCTCCAAACATCAAAGTCTGTGAAAAAACCCTCTCAGGCTCGGACAACGGTGAAAAGCTTCTCCTCCGACGACGAATGCGCATAAATAGACAAAAAATGCAACAGAAAGACAGAAGAAACAGAATAGAATGAAACTAGACTAAGATAATAAACTAACTAACACGTAGGTAAACATATAAATAAGCAAACATACTAGAAACATGAAAATAAACAAGTAATGAAAGAAAGTAAATGGCTAAACTACTAGCTTCGAAGTTTCTTGAAATCTGCGCGCCCCCGACAACATCACCAAAAACTTCACGTGTGCTGAAGTGTCTATCAAAAATCGGTCAAGTCAAAAAGGGAAAATCCCGAGTGACTAAACACACGCGTAGGGCTGTGTACCCATTGTATGCAGAATAGTAGCGGTAAATACCCGGATGTCAAATCCAAGGACGCAATGCAGGCTCTCGATATGCGAACTTTGCTAACATTTAACCTAAAAATTTTTGTTTTGAGATAAACAAAGAAACAAACAAGCAAGTAACTTAAATAACTAAGGAACAAAGCAACAGAATCTAAGGTGACTTAAATATGGGAAAAAGGGTGCTGCCTGGCAAGGAATCCTCTAGGCTGACTATTGACTGATAAGTTGACTACCTCATGTGACACTACCCTCTAAAGATGATTACTTCGATAACTTAGACTATAGACACATCTTCGCTATATAGGCAATCCTAAATTGAAGTTCGGATAATCAATTAATACTTAAGCTAAATGGTCAGATCGGTTCGGTCAAAGCAAATTAGACACGTATGAAACAGAAAACCACTCAAGAGGTCTCTCAATATGGATTCTACAACATACTAGAATACTAAAATGGGATCAATGAAACCTAAGTAATGTCTAACACGTACAAGCGAGTAAAAACCTTAAGTTCTCAAGTATTCTAACCAACCGACAAAGTCAAACAACCACCTAGTGTGATAAACGAATCGGTTAATTCAATCCAACACAAATATTATGTAAAATCAGCCCCAAGGTATAACTACAAAATCATGTAGAAGTTCTCCTATCATGCATTTGATCAAAACTCATAAAAGTCAAACCAAACAATAACCAAATCGCTAATTAGGTCAAAGTTCTTCGAGCCTAAGCGATTTAATCACATCAAGCAATCATAACAGAAGCTAAATTTACAAATACAATCATTTCATAGATCCAATTTAGATTCAATAGCAATAACATCAAGTCACATCAAGAAAGTCAAAGTAAAAAGTCAAATTAAGCCCAAATTCATCTAATACAAAGCAACACTATAGATTTAGCCTACAATCATGTTTAGAACTAATAAAAAACATCATCTTTGAATCATACATCATCTGAAATCCAAAACAAAGAGAAACAAATCAAGCCTTGGTGAAGAAAACCCAAAAATGGACGAAAAATCTTCAATCTTCAATCCAAATCCAAGCTATCTTCAATCCTTAGCTTCAAATCCGACTTCTACACTAGATCTAGGGTTTTTTCAGAGTGAGTATAGGGTGTTGCTTGCCTTAATGATGGCCAAAATGTGTTTAAATAGAGCAAAAATGAGGGTTTACTATCTGTTCGTCGATGCGGGCTGCATCAGGTTAGAGTGGAGGCGATGTGGCCCGCATCACCACTTATCAGAAAATTTCACCCAACCTTCATGCAGGCTGCATCAAGTGTAGAGGCTTGGCAACGCGGCCCACATCACTCCTTTGACTTCCGGTTTGACCAGGAGATGCGGGCTGCATCAGGTACTAAGGAGAGCAATGCAGCCCGCATCGACCCGGATCAGAAAATTTTCAACATCTTCAATCTTCAAGAATCGAGCACCGTAACGGGTCCAAATGCTCCAAAATCATCCAATTCCAAACACTAACGCAGCAGAACCTTAAATTCATTAAATTCACCAATTAATCATCAAATCCAATAAAAATTAACAAAAACAATCACAAAATCGTGGGCTTTCTCAAATCACAATTATGCACATGATGCAACGCATCAATCACAGATCTGATGTAGTTCCAAGCGTCTAACAACCAATCGAGATGATATGCAATAACACAGGCGCTATAGCTCAAGCCAAAGAGCCAAGGTCTCATAAAAAGGCCAAGCACATTCTGAGGAAATTTCACTACATAAGAGAAGTAGTTAAAAGAAATGAAATAAAGATATGCAAACTAGACACAGATCAAAACTTAGCTGATCCTTTTACAAATCCCATGACTCACGAGACTCATGATCATCACAGAGAAGCGATAGGGCTTAAATTATCTAAATACATGTTTTGATTTAGTATTTGGGTGTCCGAACATTTAACAGTTATCTATACTATTCATATTCCATCGGTAAATGCAATATGGAATTTCATAACTGTATTCGATGTTAATACGTTTAATCATCCCTGAACAATTGTTGATATTGTTCTAAATGTCCGTAGTCGGTTAGAGACTTGGGAACGACTCTAAATCAAGACTATTCTGATTTTGAACCTTAAAGGGGTTTAACGTTCAAAGTCACAAACCTCATTAGAGAGAATGACGTTAGACGTAACTCGCATCAATCAATTCAATCATGGAAGCTTTTGATTGCTTTATTAATGGTATGCTCTAATGTTTCCTTAGACCTGATACGCATACTAGAACTCGCGTTTACTGCATACTTTTGTTTGATCGTTGTATAACGTTGTCGCATAACTACCAACAATAGGACTACTTTTGGGAATAGATCAAAAGTTCAGTGGGAGTTGTATTCCTCAAGACGGGATTTCGTACTATTGCATAGGCAATAGATAGACATAAAGGCGCTCTCGTTGATTCCAAGTGAGAAGTGTGAGGCCTCACCCAAACTTACTATGTGTTTGATTAGTTCACTTCGGATCAGAGAACAAGACTATAATTAATGAATCTAATACATGAGGTTCCATGTCTCATTATTCATCTAATGTATAGAACGGAAAGGAACATATGACAACGATTACCATAAGTCCTCAATCTGCTTGCTTTACAATCAGATATACTATGGCTGTCAACTTAAAGTGTCGAAACTGGTTGGTATAGCCATGCATAGCTAGAGTGCCTCTGACTACAATGCTAAAGTGTTGCGATCAGTCAAAGTGGGAGATTGTTGGATATTAGATGTCTTGGCCCGACATTTAACGTAACCGAACCGGTTTTGACCCGGAAGAGTTACACCAGAGTCAACGAACTAACGGACTAGTGATATTGATTATTAAAGGGATAAAATAAATACTTGTTATTTATTTGAATGTAACGAAAAAAATTTATCATATTATAGTTTACAAGATTTGTCGGCGAGACATTATCTAGTCATTACCGAATAACGGACTAGTGATATTGATGGGTTTAGAGTGTTGGATCACGACGTGGGCTTCTACTTGACTAAAAACCCCAAAAGGGATTAGTAGGTGATTAAAAAGGAGGATGGGGTGTGCGAAACCCTAATCTCGAAAATCCTCACCTCCTCCTCCCTCCCTTGCCGTCGTGCACCCCCTCTCCCTCTCATTTTCGGCGCACCAAGAACCACCAACATCTTCATCGTTTTCGATTGCTACGATGGTGAAACACGATCCACGATTGATTGCCGCTACGATGAAACTTGAAACCACCATTTCCGTCGCCCGATCCACCGCCGCCGAGGAGAGAGCCATCGCCGCTGACATCTTCGGCGAGGATCACAGCGAGGTGATTCACGCTTTACCCGCGCCACCGAGGGCTATGTTTGAGCCCACGCATTTCGCCACCGTCGAATCGTCTGGAAACCATAAGTGACCGGCGCCATTGTATGCCGCCGCCATTACGCCACTTCCTCCGCCGCCTCCACGCGCGACGAACGAAATCGTTTCAACAACGGTTTCGTTGTCAAGCACGGGCGGAACCTTTCGACTAGAATGCTATGTTGCATAGCATGGTTTCGTTACCGCCTCTGTCACCGTTTCATGAGATGAACCCGCCTGTGGTGCCTGAGGCCCCGTCTTCAAAGTCGGTTAAAGACTTGACTCGCCGGTTCGAGTCGGGCATTACCTTTGACCCTAGCGCCAATTCGTCGAACCCTGGTGTCTCGAACGGTTGTTCGGACTCCGCCGAGGTATATCTAGATTGTTTACATAATTAAATTAATCAATTTAATTTATTTCTATATATACGCCTACACGGTGATCAGATCCTGTCTACGGTTTTACTAAAATTCGTGTTGTAAAACTTATTTCCGCTGCGTAATTAATTCTGAGTAATTAACCCGTATATTTAGTTGGTAAATATTAAAATGGGCAACCCGGATAACCACTGTAAAACCCTACAGGTTCGTCATCAGAATCTGCTACTAACAGGACATTGGAAGCTTCTAGATGACCGAGGTATCTATCAGGTTCCCTTCGTGTCCTTTCGCTCCTGCAAACGCTTGTCTTTTGGTCTGATTGTGCGACAACCATTTGTCGGTCAGACACAGCGACCGTCTCAGGGTTTAGTGTTTCTTGAATTTCTTCGAGATCCACTAGATCACTATTCGTTTGTCTGTTGTGAAACACTTTCTCAAGGAACTTACCTTTCATTTTGATAGAAACATAGTTTCCATTAGAATGATCAAAGTAATAGCTGGTATTACAATAGTATCCGATGAAAATCACTTTTTCACCTCAAGGATCAAGCTTGTTGTAAGATTTGCTAGTGACATAAGCTTTGCATCCCCATACCCTACGCTAAGAAAGTTTAGGAGAAGAATTATGCCATATCTCATATGGGGTCTTATCCACTTTCTTGGTCGGTGCCAGATTTATTAGGCGAGCGGCGGTTAAGAGAGCATAACCCCAAAAGGAGTGGGACAAGGTAGTCCTATAGATCATCGATCGAACCATGTTCAACAAGGTTAGATTCCTCCTTTCACTAACGCCATTTAACTGAGGTGTACTGGGAGGAATGGGTTGTGAAATAATTCCACAAGCCTTGAGATGATCGAGGAATTCGTTGCTAAGATACTCACCACTTCTATCTAATCGAAGTATTTTAATAGTTCAACTTAGTTGATTTTCTACTTCGTTTTGAAACTCTTTGAACTTGTCAAAAGTTGCGTGCTTATGTTTCATCAGATAGACATAAGCATAACTGCTATAGACATCTATGAAAGATACAAAGTAGCGTTCACAATTTATCGTTTCGGTCCGAAAGGGTCCACACACATCAGTGTGTATCAATCCTAACAAACCTTCAGCCCGTTCACCAACATGGGTGAAGGGTGACTTGGTCAATTTACCAGATAAACATGATTCGCATTCGTCGAAGGAATCTGCATCAGTGGATTCGAGAATCCCGACAGTTTGTAGCTTCTTGATGCGAGCCTTGCTTATGTGACCTCGTCGATGATGCCATAATGAAGAATCGTTATCAACTTTGTTTCGTTTAGAAACATGATAGAGTTAATCGTGCGTTTGAACAATTATCTCATATATGCCGTGTCGAGGTTTAGCCTCGAAATAAAAGATATCGTTAAAGTAGGTAAAAATGAAACTTCCATTAAACTTGTACTTAAAACCTTGTTCAAACAGGGAAACGACAAATACAATGTTTCTAGACAATCTAGGAGCATATAAACAGTTAGCTAAAGTAACTACAAGGCCAGTAGAACATGTAAGAGAATATATGTCAGTAGCCAAGACCGGGACTCTTTTCCCATCACCAACGATGAGCTCCATGTTGCCTTGCTCTATCTTCTTCCACTTCTCAGGTTCATACAAACCATTAACAATGTGGAAACCACATCCAGTATCAAATAACCATGTATTGGAGGAAACAGTGAAAAGTTCAATAACATTTACTGACATACCTGATGAGGAACCCTTGGCGGAGTTTCTAGTCATCTTGATCTTAGCCAGGTAGATGGGGTAGTTACGTTTCTAGTGGCCCATCTGATTACATTCAAAGCATTGACATTCCTGAGGAGGAGGCGCCAATAGTTTCTTGCCCTTGGTCTCTTTAACCTTGTTCTTGGACTTGGTTATACATGTATCAGCAACTCTGAGCACAACAAGTGTGGTCATGATCTTGACATTTGGAAACAATGTCAGAACCTCATCTAAACTCTAACCCGAGCAATTGATCGCATGCATAAGATAATGCCGGGCTAAAGATCGGAGGACTACATTCAAAGCCATCCCTTCCGGAATGGAGTAGCCGAGGTCGATCAGTCTGTCGTGTTATCCCTTCATCATCATGACATGATCATATGCAGAGGAATTAGGCGACATAGCGCAGTTCAAAAAATGTTGAAGTGCTTTACATCGTTCACTTCTCTGACTTAACTCAAATAGATCTTTGAGTTTTCTTATGATCTCATATGCTCCCATAGCGGTAAAGTTATACTGAAAATATCGTGTCATGCTAGATAACATAAGCTCAGTGACTTCCCGAGAGTCATCACTGTGCTTCTGGATTTCCATCCGTGAGCGATCGTTTAGCAAGTAAGCCGACAAGATCGGGATGGGTCGGTCAAAAACATACAACTTTCCAAAAAGCCTCAAGACGTTCCTTAGGAGGGTTTGCCACGACAAGAAGTTCGTCTCAGTGAATGGGTCGAGAGATACCATTGAGCTTAGAGGAACAGTGTTTTCATTAGCCTTCTAAAATAAGCAAAGTAATTTTAAATTAGTATTTTTGGTGTATAATATTTTCTTATATAAACTGGTAAGATTTTTTTAATAAGAAAACTGAGAATTCGATTAGACGATTTTACTTAAGACCGCCAAATGAGCCTCAGGAGCAAACTCGTGTAACCAAACTGACAACAGGTGTCAATCGCAAAGTCTCAGTCGCGAATCTCGTTTATGAGGCAGCATAATACAGTAGATTATATTTTGCGATACGTTTAGCCTCATCCATGCCACTTTGTCTATATACGTTCATAGTGCGGTGTTGAAATACTCCAACACTACAAACATACATAAAGAAAGCGATAGTAGTCCCACATGGTCAATGTGGTCGGCACAGTGTTGAAATATCCAATGACACCTAATAATATGCAGGTTCTAATGATGTATGTCATTACAAGAAAGCAACATCTAAGTATCTAAGAATTCACGAGCTTAAAAAGTGAATTTAATGTTAGTGAGTTCACAGGTTTTATCGACTTGATAATAAGTTGTAAACAGTTTAATGCATACAAGATTATAGACTCGTGTGAGTCAAGTTTTGAATAGTCTTGTGCAAGTCAAGTTTTACACTGATTGATAAAAGTTTGTGCATGTCAAAGTTTGCACAGTTTGATGAAAGACTTGTGCACGATCAAGGTTTGAACGGTTTGTTGAAATATGTGTGCACAATCAAGGTTTGCACGACTTGTCATGACTCGGCTTACTGTTGTAGTTGTTGATATGGTCTCACATGAACCACAAATTCAAATACTTACAGTTTACCCACTAATGGCATTCTATCCCGAGAAATACGGAACGGAGCAGAATAACTGACAAATAGCCCTTGACAATTACCGGTGTCATGAGTTATCGTTTCATACAGAACTAATCGAATTCAATTAATAGTGGGATTCGGTTGTACAATCGTTTATAATGATAATGTACCATAGTTTGGGATACGGAAAAGAACATGTAACTGTTGGGTTTTATATTGAGTATCCGGGTTGCCCGTTTTAATTTATTACCAACTAAATTATCGGGTTACTTAATCTAAATTAATTACACAGTGGAAAATCATTTTACAACGCGAATTAGTAAAAGCTTAGACAGGATCTAATCACCGTGTACGCGTAAATACAAAAATATAAATAATTAAATATATAAGCGAGTTAGATATACCATGGCGGAGTCCGAACAACCGTTCAAGACTCCGGGGTTCGACGAACTGGCGCTAGGATAAGCAGTAATGCCTGACTCGAACCGGCTAGTCAAATCTTCAACCGACTGTGAAGACCGGGCCTCAGGCACCATGGGCGCATTCATCAGAAGAACCGGAAGTGGTGGTGGTAACGAAACCATGCCATGAATCATGGCATTCCAATGAAAAGGTTCTACCGTGCATGATGACGAAACCCATGTTACTTCGATTTCGTATGACACGCGTGGAGGCTGCCGAGCAAGTGGCGCAACGACGGCGGCATAAAGTGGTGCCCACCACTTGGAGCTTTCACCGGATTGGACGATGGCGGTACGCGATGGCTCGAAAATAGGCCTCGTTGGTGCAAGTAAAGCGAGAACCACCTCGCGGTGGTCCTCGCCGAAAATATCGACGGCAACTATGGCGCGTGCTGTGGCGGCAGCAGTGGTCTCGAGTTTCATCGTGGTGGAAATTAAACGTGGATCACGTTTCACCATCGTTGTGGTCAATAAGGGCAACAGAGATGGTGGTGGTGGTGGCGCCAAAAATGAGAGAGGGAGAGGGAGAGGGGTGTGCGACGGAGAGGGAAGGGAGAGAGAGAGAGAGAGAGGTCACGATTAGGGCTCTCCCTAATCTTCTTTCTCTTTTACGATGGGCTTGTAGGTTTCCTAGGCCCACGTCGTGATCCGTCACCAAACCCAATTACATTACTAGTCCGTTAAACCGGTAATGACTAGACAATATCCCGCCGAACTTTCTCGTAAACTATTTTACGATAAATTTGTTTCGTTACGTTTAATTAAATAAATAACAAGTATTTATTTATTTTAACAGTTTAATTTTAATTAATTAACAAGTAATTAATTATTTAGTTTGTTGACTCCGATGTATAACTCTTCCGGGTTAAAACCGGGTCGGTTACATTAAATGTCGGGCCAGGACATCTAATATCCAACAATCTCTCACTTAGATTGATCGCGACACTTTAGTGTTGTAGTCAGAGGCACTTTAGCTATGCATTGCTACACCAACCAGTTTCAACACTTTAAGTCTACTGCCAAAGTATATCTGATTGTAAAGCAAGCAGATATAGGACTTATAGTAATCATTGTCATATGTTCCTTTCCATTCTAGACATAGATGAATAATGAGATAGGGACTCTCATGTATTAGATTCATAGATTATAGTCTCATTCTTCGATCCATACTGTACCAATCGAACACACAGTAAGTTTGGGTGAGGCCTCACACTTCACACTTGGAATCAACGAGGGCGCCTTTATGTCTATATATTACCGAAGCAATAGTACGAAATCCCATCTTGAGGCATACAACTCCTACTACACGTTAGATCCATTCCCAAAAGTAGTCCTATTGTTGGCAGTTACGCGACAACGTTAGACTACAATCAAATAAACAGTCTGCAGTAAACGTGAGTTCTTGTATACGGCTAAGGTCTAAGGAAACATTAGAGCATACCATTAATCAAGCATGCAAAGCTTCCATGATTGCATCGCTTGATGCGAGTTACGTCCAACGTCATTCACTAATTAGGTTTGTGACTTTAAACTAGGGGTGTGCATGGATCGGTTTGGATCGGATTTTGGCTAAAACCGAATCCAAAACCGAACTTCGGTTTTTACAATTTTCAAATCCATTCGGATTCGGTTTTTTCGGTTTCACGGATTTCGGTTTTGGTTTTTTTACGGTTTGGATTCGGTTTTTTCGGATTCAGATCCATATGAATTTTTTGGCTAAAATAAACTAATAATAATAAATTTAGGTCTACTTATTTTTCAATTATAGATTAATTGACTACTAATAGCATTCAAAATAAAACTTTAAAATTCATAACGTTGCAAAATGATCCAATCTCAAACAAATCCTTAGCGATTTAATATCAAAGACTCAAGGATCCATAATGTTGCATAACAATCCAAAATCAAACAAATCCTTTAAGATCTAATCTCAAACACTCAAACGACATTTAAACAAAAAATAAAGTTGCATAATGACCTAATCTCAAAGACACAAAGATCATAATGATTATAAATAAAATTTTAATTTGAAACCCTTCAATAATTAAATGGATCGGTTCAGCTTTTTTGGATTTTCCTTTTAGCAAAAACCGGAAACCAATCCAAAATTTTAAATTTTAGAAAAGTTCAATCCAAAACCGTCAGTTTCTATTTTGATTCGGTTTTTTCGGTTATATTGGTTTCGAGTCGTTTTTTCGGATGCTTGTACACCCCTACTTTGAACATTAAACCCTTTTAAGGTTCAAAATCAGAATAGTCTTAGTTTAGATTCGTTCCCACATCTCTAATCGACTACGGACATTTAGAACAATATCAACAATTGTTCAGGGATGATTAAATGTATTAACATTGAACACAGTTATGAAATTCCATATTGCATTTACCAATGGAATATGAATTGTAAAGATAACTATTATATGTTCGTACACCCAAATACTAAATCAAAGCATGTCTCACTACTACAAAATAGGCCTTCCTTGACACGCGAACGATGACACTCAAAAATTCTTGACGTGCAAAAACTGAAGTGTCAAAATAAAATGTCAATTATAGGTAATTTCTAAGTATTCATGACGCGCATTTTTGAGTGTCAAGAATTTCTGTCATATTTCAAAAAAAAAAACACGGAGGACATGTAAAATACGCGCGTCAAGAAGATGCCGTCGTTTTATAATTTTTTTCCCGCCTAAATTTTTCCCTAAAATTGACTGATCCCGCCCACACGATTTTTTCCTACCTTTTCCCCAAAATTTTGCCCTAAATTTCACACTCCCGCTCTCCCCAAATTTCTTTCCAAATCCATCAGGCTTCTGCCCCAATCTCTCTCTCTTCTTGCCTCGCTCGGAGATCCAGTTTAGTGGCGTCTAAATAGAAGATCTCAATCACTCTTTCAAGGTACGTGACTTCAGAAGCAATTATCTCAATCTCAAGAGAGAACGGCGACCTCGCTCACGCTCCTGTGCCTTAATCTCCGCCGCCGACCGCTTATCGTCGACCGCTCAGGCTTCTGTGTCGGCGACCGTGCTCCCCTGTTTTGCCTTTTTCACTCGATTTGGTGAGTGTACTTGGCGATTAGGGTTCACCTAGGGTTCTTCGGTTCGTACAACAGGTATGCATCTTCTTCTTCCTAGGGTTTGAATCGCTGCTACTGTTTTCTATCTTGTAGTTCTAATTTTCGTGTCTGGAATTTACTTGGTTCTAATTTCAGATCTGGATTGAACCTGGTTTTATTTTCCATGAAAAGTTACCTGTGATTTGAGTATGAAATGGCATTATTCTTGTGGGTCTTCCCCTTTTCCGATTTCGGTTTCGGATAGTGGGACTGCTTCTATTGAGGTATTTCTTGATTTCAGTTTTCAAGATTTGTTGAAAGTTGCAGTTAAATTTTGGTTAAAGATGAGTGTATGTTGAGCTTTTATCTACCCATCAGTTGGAATGAGTAAAGTATTGATCTTTTGTTAAAATTTATAACTTATGCTTTATGGGTTCAACTTTTGTTAAAGTTATAAAAACTTTTAACTTTTATTGTAGATGGTTGATGATTATTGCTGACTTGAGGTATTTCTTATTCTTGATTTCAATTTTCAAGATTTCTTGAAAGTTATAGTTAAAAATGTTGGTTAAAGATGAGTGTATGTTGAGCTTTTAATCTTCCCATCAGTTGGAATGAGTAAAGTATTGATCTTTAGTGGAAATTTGAACATGTTTTATGGGTTCAGTTAGAAAGATTCAAGTTGGTTGATGAGTATTGCTACTTTAGGTATTTATTGATTTTAATTTTCAAGATCTCTTGAAAGTTACAGTTAAATGTTGGTTAAAGATTAGCGTATGTTGAGCTTTTAATCTACCCATCAGTTGGGATGTGTAAAGTATAGATCTTTAGTGGAAATTTATAACTTATGTTTTATGGGTTCAGTTAGAAAGATTCAAGTTGATTAATGATTATTGCTGACTTGATTACTTGAATACTTGAAGTATTAAGATTCAAATTTATAACTTCTGCTTTTATGGGTGACCATAACACATGATCTTATAGTTGGACCTCAGAACCAAAAGTTGGTTTTTACTTGAAAATTTAGCAACATCTACGATAAATGAGGTTTTCTTTACATGAAAAGTTAGCATCATCTACTATAACTTTGGTTATTTTTCATGAAACGTTAGCACCGTCTACTGTCAATTTGGCTATTTTCCATGAAAAGTTAGCACCTTTGGGACTACTTTAATGATCAAAAGCAAACAGTTTTGGCTTGTTCAGATCAAACTCTGGAGGAGTCTGACTTGCAGATGGATCAATCTGTGAGTATCACTAATTCTTGTCATGATGCATGCTATTAATTCGGTTTCTGTTGCTGATGCTGTTGTTTCTGCAGATTTTATTTGATGTGCAAGCTGATGGATTTATACCCTTTGGATCTGGCATGGATTCAACAGGAAATCAATTGGCGTTGTTAATTTTATTTGGGAGCGCCCTGGAGGTCGCTGGGAGCGGTCCTGGTGACATAGCCAGCGCTTGGAGCGCCCTGGAGGCCGCTGGGAGCGGTCCTGGTGACATAACCAGCGCTTGGAGCCCCCTGGAGGCCGCTGGGAGCGGTCCTGGTGACATAACCAGCGCTTGGAGCGCTATAAAGGCCGCAAGGAGCGGTGTCTGAGTGTTCATTCACTGGTATGCTTCTCTAATTCTGGTATGCTTCTTCATGTTCATATAATTGCTGCCAACAATATTACACTAGCTAGTTATAACTTATAAGTGTAAAAAGTTACTTGTTAGCTAGGATAATGGTATGATAATGGAACATTTACCTAAATGGAAATGGTGAACTGATTGATAATGTCAGGTATTGCAGGCCTACCTCGTTAAATCCAGGTGCAAATGCTTCAAATAATTCAACAATGGTAAGGATTTGACAAATTCAGTAATCTCTGTATATCAATTTGTTCTTCCATAACCTGCAAGTTCTCTATTTGTTGCCTAGTTGATCGGTTTGTCTTAGCCTCTGTCCATCAGTTAGTGTAATGGCAATTAACTGATTTAACAAATTTAACAAGCAATATTTCATTATGGTGTTAACATGGGAAATCAAAATATATAACACTAACTGATGGACCACTTGTTAAAAGGGACTGCAAAAATCCAAAATATATCTCAACACTAAGTGATCAGCTTATTTCTATTGTCACTTGTAGAAATAAACTAACAAAACTAAATGAAATACTTAGGTTTTGTTCACACACAGTTGTGACCCGATTTAGGAGGATTCTTATGCACTTCAGTACATTGCAGATGAATACGTTGTGACCCGTTTTAGATTCTCTTTTGTTCGTTCTTTCAGGATTGTGAATTTAGCCCGGAAATGCTATGTTGACAGAAGCTAATCATGGTTTCACTTGCTGGTCCGAACACAATTTCTTTTTATTTTAGGTGACAATCATACTGAACACAGTTTATTTGTTTTACTATAAATATCATGCATTAATTAGTTCATAGTTTATTTTTTTATGTAAACTCATGTTAAGTTTGTAATGCTTACTATATATATATATATAAAATGCATTATTCTGTTGTAAGTGTATTGTATTTTGTATTGAGGTTAATTGTCATTTAATGTGGAAATTAGTGATTTACAAACAAATAATTTTTTTTTTAAATTTTTAGAAACATTCTTGACGCGCAAAAATGCGTGTCATTGTCAGCGCGTCAAGAACTTCTTGACACGCATTTTGCGTGTCAAGAAGCTTCTTGACCCCGGCTTCCTTGACGCGCATTTGCGTGTCAAGAAGACCCTTTCTTGACACGCATTGCGCGTCATAAAACGCACGTCATTGTTCGCGCGTCAAGAACTTCTTGACACGCATTTTGCGCGTCAAGAAGCTTCTTGACCCCCCATCCTTGACGCGCATTTGCGTGTCAAGAAGGCACCTTCTTGACGCGCAATGCACGTCAAGAATGCCAGTTTTTGTAGTAGTGTCTTTAGCTAACTTAATCCCTATCGCTTCTATGTAACGATCATGAGTCTTGTGAGTCATGGTCTTCATAAAGGGATCAACTAAGTTTTGATATGTGTCTACTTTGCATATCTCTATTTCATTTCTTTCAACTACTTCTCTTATATAGTGAAATTTCCTCAGAATGTGCTTGGCCTTCTTATGAGACCTTGGCTCTTTTTCTTGAGCAATAGCGCCTATGTTATTGCACATCATCTCGATTGGTTGCTTGACACTTGGAACTACATCGAGATTGGTGATGAACTTCTTCATCCATACTGCTTCCTTGGCAGCTTCTGAAGCGGCTATGTATTCAGATTCAGTAGTGGAATCAGCCACTACTGGCTGTTTGGAACTACACCACGAAACAACACCTACATTGAGGGTGAATAAGTATCCGGACTGCGAGCGAGAGTTATCTCGGTCAGTCTGAAAACTAGTGTCGGTGTAACACTTTACAGCGAGCTCATCAGTTCCTCCATATACCAAAAACATCTCACTAGTGTTTCTCAGGTATTTCAAGATGTTCTTTATAGCAGTCCAGTGAGTTAGACTAGGACTCTGTTGGTATCGACTTGTGAGGCTCAACGCAAACGAGACATCCGGTCTAGTGCAGAGCATGGCATACATAATTGAGCCTGTAGGAGAAGCAAATGGGATCGAAGCCATTTGGTTGATCTCCTTCTCCGTTTGAGGAGATTGAGATTTGTTCAAGACAGCACCCTTTGTCATCGGGATAACTCCTTCTTTGGAGTTGCTCATGTTGAACCGTGCTATAATCTTGTCAATGTATGTACCTTGACTGAGACCCAGAAGCCGCTTCGATCAATCTCTGTGAATCTTAATTCCCAGAATAAGAGCGGCTTCCCCAAGATCCTTCATAGCAAAACAAGATGAAAGCCATTTCTTAACTTCGTTAAGCATGTGCATATTATTTCCTATGATAAGTATATCATCCAGATACAAGATGAGGAATGATATAGCGCTCCCACTTGCCTTTCTGTAAACACAAGGCTCGTCTTCGTTTTGAGCAAAGCCAAACTCCTTGACTTTCAGGTCGAAACGAAGATTCCACCTTCGAGATGCTTGTTTAAGTCCATAGATGGACTTATTCAGCTTGCAAACCCTATTTGGATATTTTGGATCGACAAAACCATCGGGCTGAACCATGTAGACATCCTCAGTGAGTTGTCCGTTCAAGAATGCGGTTTTGACATCCATTTGCCATATCTCATAGTCATAGTATGCAGCTATGGCAAGCAATATCCTGATCGATTTGATCATGGCCATGGGCAAGAAGGTTTCTTCATAGTCAATCCCTTGAGTTTGAGTTAAACCCTTTGCAACAAGCCGGGCCTTATAGGTTTGGACATTTCCATGCATGTCAGATTTTCTTTTAGAAAATCCACTTGCTCCATACAGTCCGAGAACCGGGGGTAGCTCAATCAAGTCCCATACTTAATTATCACACATGGATTGCATCTTGGCATTCATTGCTTCAAGCTATTTGTCAGATTCAGGATCTGATACAGCAACTTTGTAGTTAGTAGGTTCGTCATCAGATACTTCTACTAACAGGACATAGGAAGCTTCTAGATGACCAAGGTATCTATCAGGTTCCCTACGTGTCCTTTCGCTCCTGTGAACGCTTGTGTTTTGGTCTGATTGTGCGACAACCATTTTCCGGTCAGACACAGCGACCGTCTCAGGGTTTGTGTCTCTCAAATTTCTTCGAGATCCACTGGATCACTATTCGTTCCTCGGTTGAGAAACTCCATCTCAAGGAACTTACCCATTCCTTTTGATAGAAACATAGTTTCCATTAGGATGGTAAAAGTAATAGCCGATATTATAATAGTATCCGATGAAAATCACCTTTTCACCTCGAGGATCAAGCTTGTTATCAGATTCACTAGTCACATAAGTTTCGCATCCCCATACCCTAAGGTAAGAAAGTTAGGAGAAGAGTTATGCCATATCTCATATGGGGTCTTATCCACTTTCTTGGTCGGTGCCAAATTTATTAGGCGAGCGGCGGTTAAGAGAGCATAATCCCAAAAGGAGTGGGACAAGGTAGTCCTACACATCATCAATCGAACCATGTTCAACAAGGTTCGATTCCTCCTTTCGCTAACACCATTTAACTGGGGTGTACCGGGAGGAGTGGGTTGTGAAATGATTCCACAAGCCTTGAGATGATCGAGGAACTTGTTGCTAAGATACTCACCACCTCTATACAATCGAAGTATTTTAATAGTTCGACTTAGTTGATTCCCTACTTCGTTCTGAAACTCTTTGAACTTGTCAAAAGTATCATGCTTATGTTTCATCAGATAGACGTAAGTATATCTTCTATAGTCATTTATGAAAGATACAAAGTAGCCTTCATGATTTATCGTTTCGGTCCTAGAGGGTCCACACACATCAGTGTGAATTAATCCTAACAGACCTTCAGCCCATTCACTAACATGGGTGAAGGGTGACTGGGTCAGTTTTCCAGATAAACATGATTCGCATTCGTCGAAGGAATCTGCATCAGTGGATTCGAGAATCCCTGCAGATTGTAGCTTCTTGATCCGAGCCTTGCTTATGTGATCAAGTCGATGATGCCATAACGAAGAATCGTTATCAACTTTGTTTCGTTTAGAAACATGATAGAGTTGATCTTGCGTTTAAACAATTATCTCATATATGCCATGTCGAGGTTTAGCCTCGAAATAAAAGATATCGTTAAAGTAGGTTAAAATGGAACTTCCATTAAACTTGTACTTAAAACTTTGTTCAAATAGGGAAGAGACAGATACAATGTTTCTGGATAATCCAAGAGCATATAAATAGCTAGCTAAAGTAACTACAAGGCCATTAGGACATGTAAGAGAATATATGCCGGTAGCCAAGACCGGGACTCTTTTCCCATCACCAACGATGAGCTCCATGCCGCCTTGCTCTATCTTCTTTCACTTCTCAGGTTCCTGCAAAACATTAACAATGTGGAAACCACATCTAGTATCAAATACCCATGTATTGGAGGAAACAATGAAAAGTTTTATAACATTTATTGAAATACCTGATGAGGAACCCTTGCTGGAGTTTCTAGTCATTTTGATCATAGCCAGGTAGATGGGGAAGTTATGTTTCTAGTGGCCCATCTGATTACATTCAAAGCATTAGCGTTCCTGGGGAGGAGGTGCCAATGGTTTCTTTCCCTTGGTCTTTTTAACCTTGTTCTTGGACTTGGTTATACCTGTATCAGCAACTCTGAGCACAGCCGGTGTGGTCCTTATCTTGAAATTTGGAAACAATGTCAGAACCTTATCTAAAGTCTGAGCCGAGCAATTGATCGCATGCATGCGATAATGCTTGGGTAAAGATCCGAGGACTACATCTAAAGTATTCCCTTCTGGAATGGAGTAGCCGAGGTCGATCAATCTGTCGTGATACCCCTTCATCATCATGACATGATCACATGCAGAGGGATTAGGCGACATATGGCAGTTCACAAAATGTTGAAATTGTAAAACCATGGGGAGGATCTTACTAATGCTAGATTCGGTAAATCGAAGACCAAGAACGTAAATAAAGCAAAGCTTTATTGATTCAC